>JAODLC010000090.1:59004-122875 GCA_026781145.1 Hippopotamyrus pictus | reverse complement strand
AACGTTAGTTCACTCAAATCTAATTAACAAATCAGAGAATACGGACGAAAATATTGGCGCTAGGTCAAAAAAAGTGCAGGGGACAGAATCACCTGTTTCTAAAAGTGAGGGGGACGTGTCCCCCCCGTCCCCCCCGGTTGCTACGCCCCTGCCTATAAGGTATGTTTGTATATAGTCCTATTTGGACGGGATAATTTTTACTTGGGGACGTAATGTAATTTAAGCAATTACCAACGAAGACCGTAATTTTAATCCAGTGCGATTCTGCAATGTCTGTAATTATTAGAAGCCTACACAGTAAAAATTATGGAGCGAATAGCCTTCTGTATTACACGGACCTTTTTCGGTAATTGTAGCCCATTCCGAATTCTCATCTCGGTAATAAGGTCATATCTGTATAGTCATGCCAGTTTTCTAAGACCGAAACAGCATTTATACGCAAAAAAATTAAGCTTGAATGGGAGCTGAGTTTTCTACATAAATTTTTCTACATAAAGTTTTCAGCAGGTGCAGAGCATTACAACAATACTCGAATTTGTAAGCTAATGTAGCCCATATAGTTGGGAGGGAAAAGTTCTGTTTTAATTGTGTTTGATTAATAATTTATGTTAAAGGGACATGGCACCCAAAAATGACAATTATGTTTATTCTAATTCAACGGACGGGATTCGGTTTTTATCTCTGTTAGCCTAATCTGGGAGAATTACTCTCGTTTCTTATCCTGGCCGAATCGGTACCCCGTCCGAATTTTTTTTTTATATATCGCATTTTTGAGAAAAGCGATGTAAAAACTCCAAAGAAGATACGATCAGTAGCATATGAAGGATTAAATGCATAATAATCATAGGTTAACCATAACTGTCTTCTTCGAAGACATTGGTTTTTAATAGGCCTATCTCACACATTGCATTCTTTTTTTTACATCCGAATAGCAATATGTATACTGTAATTTTGATTCATTTTTTAACCAGTTTTGATGGAAAACAGGAGACCATGGCTCATTTCTCAAACCGGGAATGGTTGTGTTATGATTTGCCTCGTAGTGCCGCACAGGGGGGAAAAGGTTATCGAGTGAAGAGATAACAAGCAGATTTAAAGGGCGGCAAAGGGATAAAACGCTAATCCAAAAAAAGCTAATCGCCGGTTTAGGAGTAGGACAGCTTGTGCTGTTTGACTTAAAAACAGCCTTTTATATTGTCGGTCCTTAGCTCCGAGAGATCGGCATGTCTCGCGCAGATGGCATTCCCCTCTGCCTGGTCCTTATTTTATTTGCCGTTGCAGCGTTTTGCTTACCGGTGCCCGACTCCGAGCCGCTAATAGCAAACGGCTGGGGGCAGTCTGTCCGCCTTAGGCATCTGTACGCTGCCAGGCATGGAGTGAATCTGCAGATCAACGAGGACGGTACCGTAGACAGCTCATCTCTGCAAAGTCCTTACAGTGAGTAATTATATGCAATATGCGCAACGTGCACAAATGTACCTGCATGCAGTCGGCCTACTTCTCATATGAATCAAGACTGCGTATCGCAACTGTCGCGTCAAAAATACACGCTTTACATTTTCACCTGTGAATAATTTTAATTGCTTTTGACGTCGGTTCTGAGATGGATGGACGGCTGTCCAGTCCAACGTACTTTTCATATGGAAAACGTGTATTTAAAAGATGATCGGAAAACAGGTATACGGCACAAATTATGTTAAAAGTAATGTTTTGTTTTAGGTTTGCTGGAAATCAGATCGGTTGACACTGGCTTTGTTGCCATCAAAGGAGTGAAGAGTGCTTACTATCTCTGCATGGAAGAAAGTGGAAAACTGTATGGATCGGTAAGTTACTGTACTGGATAAATCAGTTAACGCGTGCCATATCGAAACACATACGCCTGTGTTTGTTGTTTAGTGATATGTTATCACTTCTTTGATATCGTAATTAATATTGTGTATTGTGTGATTTCGTCATCCCTAATCCTGAGATTAATCACACACGGTACCCAACTCTTTTCACAGTGAAACGGTACCCAACGGTACTTGGTCGGGTTATAATTTCTTATGTTGGGGGATATTTGTAAATTTGAAAGAGCTGTAATAAGACTGAAAACACCTACCCGAGAACACTCCGTGTGTGGATAAATATCAGTGGCCAACCGTGTTCAGCTCTGTGTCCCATTGGGCTGACGCACGTTCCACCCATTCTGCTGTTAAACGTCACGCGAGAGCACTTTCTATTAATGAATCAGTGAGGTGCAATGCTGAGCACCTGTCCTTGTGTGATCCGGTAGTTAGTAATGATGGTAGGTCCCAATGTGCTTCTCACATAGGCAGAATACAATATTACTGTTAAGTGATGCACCTCATAACAAGAAATATGTACTTATTGATGGTATTGTCATCAATTTGTGAGTTATAGTGACTCATTGAAGTTCTACATAGAGATACGGTCATCAGTGTAATTTTTGTTGTTCTGTCCATCTTCTCGCTGTTTATCCTGGACAGGGTCACAGGGAATTTTTGATGTCGCTGCGTTTTAAAATGAAATTTACTCCTACTAGTCAATGCAGTAATCTGGCCAGAAATGTAAAATATAGATTTAAAAACATAAATCAATTCAAGTTTTTCTAAAATAAAAACTTTTTTCTCATTTTCATTTTATAAAATCATTTTCAGTTTATAAAAAGATATATACCTGCAACATGTTTCTCTTTCTCAAATTATTTTATTGATGAACTAGTGTATTATACTTTTAAAGAGAATGTGCAAAGGGCTACATTATTAAAATGCAAAATGTTCTGCAATAATGCACCGAGAGTGATCCAAACTAATAGATGCGGAATTCAGTGCTAATTGTTGTGTTTAAGCTATATTAGCGTGGAGTCAGTCGCCAAGGCCAAGGGTAGGGTCATGTTGCCAGAGCAACCTTTGCTCACTGCCAGGGTATGTTTGTGCAGTTCAAAACCTCAATGAAAGGACACAGCAATGACGACCTTGGCCTCCCATTAACTCTGAGTGCCATAGCTGTGTGTGCTATGTAAACAGGCCTATAGGAACCAAAAGCTCCAGCAGGTAGGACAGCATTTTGAAGTCAGGCCTCTCTCTTACCTCCTGTCTCTCCGCAGCGCACCTATGTAAAAGAGCACTGCTCATTCCGAGAGCGCATCCTGTCAGATGGCTACAGCATCTACGTCTCAGACAGATACCGGGCGGTGGTGACCCTGAATAACGGCAGGCAGAAGGTCCAGACCGGAGACAAAGGCCTGTCCTCACTGTCCCAGTTCTTACCCATGGCGAGCACACTGTCTTTGGGGGCAGTCGATGTGTCCCCGAAGGTCCCTAGACCTGGAGACCCTGAGAATGGGAAGTCACCCCTTCAGATCGATAGCATGGGTCCCTTTGGGGAACTCACTCAAGTCTTCATCCATAGTCCTAGTTTCAACAAAAGATAAGCCTACCTCACCATCTTTAACGGAAATCCAAGAAGGATATTTGTCCACACTTTGTTTGCAAAATTTAAGGGAAGAAAATGGTTTTATGAAACAACTTAAAAACTAACGATAGTAAAAACAAAAATGCATTATGAAGCTGCAGCATGTCCCACATGGTAAAATGATCAAAGGGAGACGACTTTGAAAGAAATTCCACCTCATAACCCACCACTCCAGGAAGCATCAAACAAGGGAAAAAAAAAGAATACAAAAGACATATTTTATATTAGGTTCAAACAATTTTTTTATGTATAGTGTATAGCTTTGTTTATTTAATTATGTTTTTAACATTAATACAAAGAAGTGCATGATGTTTGATATGTATTGATATTGTCTACGTTGTGGTAGATATTTCTAATTTCTGTGTTTTTGTAGAATTTGTTCACAGATTTTTAACAGTAGTTTATGAATTTTTAAAATTCCTTTGTTGGTTTGTGAATAACATTACATTGTGCAACATTTATTATTTTTGTAAAGGCTAAAAATCTAATCTCCTATTATTTCAAATAACTTAAATATTTTGTATTGTAGAAATAATTAAGAAAATGTGCAAATAAAATTCTCACACCTCTAGGACTGTGTACTTTATTCTCCCCCACCCCCAAACACACAATATACATCGGTAGAAATTAATCAAAGTTTGAATGACATAAAATCTAGATTACAATAATGAAAGCAAATTATTACTGGACTGGACCAAAATCCATTAGAACAAAAAGCCATGTAAGATATCTATTTATCTATTTTCTGTAACCACTTATCCTGTTTAGGGTTGCAGGGGGTCCGGAGCCTATCCCAGAGGCTATGGATGCAAGGCAGGGAACAATCCCGGATGGGGCGCCGACCCATCACAGGGCACACTCACACACCATTCACTCACACATGCACACCTGCATAAGATATATTAAGTGCTATAATAGAGATACTGATATCATTGTGATTTTTGCTATTCCATTTATCTTCCAGCTGGTTTAATTGTTCTCTGATTAAATGTGATATCTGAATTTGTATACAGTCATTTGTCAGGATAAGATTCCTGCAGGCAGTTGTCATCATAGGCACAATTGCGCCATCTAGTGTAAAAATATAAAAACGGTTTCAAATTTGGGCGGTTTGTTGAGAGGTATATCGCTCCAACCAGGAGCCGAATGTCGAATAACTGCTATCTGATATCCTAACCCCAACCCTAACCCTCATTATAAAGCCCTCTTACCCCTCGTGATAAATCCCGCCTACTTTGCCATTGACACTCGACACTCAGCTCCCTGCTCCAGCGATATATACTTGGGTTTGCTGGCTCAGTGTGTAGTACTGTTGTTTCACACCTCAAAGCATCGCCCGTGGAAGCCCATGTGGCATCTTAGGTGAGCATTGACATCTGCACCACCCCCTGAACCACTACCAACTGCAGAGGGTACTTCTAGGGTACCCTACATCACAGAGATATTCTGTGCCAGCACTACGGATTGTACAAATACTTTGTTGGAGAGCAAGCAAGCCAGTTTCATTGTCTCAAGCATTCTGTGCTGCACACAAAGGAAATCGTCTCGCTAAGTCAGTGCCCCTCAGAAGCTGGTGCCCTTGGCAGCCGCCTGTGTGTGACCCGCACAGCCTGCAGGATTGAGGTTTACAATCCTGCCTCTGCCCTGTGTGTGTGGATGTAGTGTATTCTTCCTTTATCATGCAGATTTTCATTGAGCGCTCCGCTTTTCTCCTGCAGTTCAAAGGCATGCAGTCAGGCTGATTGGCCTCTCGAAAGAGCCCATTGTGCCTGCACATGCATGTGTCCTGGACTGGACTGGCACCTTGTCCAGCGTGTGGCCCAGCCTTCTCCTTCTGCCGTGCAGTACCTGGGAAATGTTCCAACCCTTCAACCCTGGTCAAGACAAGCAACTGGATGGATCACCACAGCCATTTTTAATTGTCTGTAAAACATCTGAACTGACTAAAAAAAAGGCATAATCTGTTCATGAGAGGAATACCCACCTAAAAGACAACAATGACAGTAATATTATTAATCTACAACAAAACAATCCTCAGCCGGCCTATATTTCTATGGGAGAAGTCAACATTGATGCAGATTAGCTCAGGAAATAGCATATTATTACGTTATACAAAGAACACCTCAAAACCTGTGTATTTAACTAACAAAAGGAAAGGCTTTACAATGGCATATAAAGTATAATAGTAATTTTAAAAAATGGACATTTATTGCAATAAAAGAAATAAGAGAATGACGGAATTAAACCAAAATGTACACATAGTAAGGTTCATTTATGAATATGTAATCTGTATAGTAAAAGAATTAGGTCATCTTAATTAAGTAATAGTTTATGCCATCGTATTTGAAGCAGTCAAATAAGTCAAGCAGCAAGTTGTCCCATAGTAATTTGGATGATGGACATTATTATAAACAGACATCAGAATAACTGGAAGCTGGCTGAGCTCCCAGATTTGGCCTCTCACCTGTATATGTATCCAGGGCCCCCCTAAGGCGAGGGGAGTTAGGATGATTCCAAGGGGTGCTAAAAAATTAGGAAAATATCTGGATTGGTCTGGACTGGGGACCCAATATGATATGCCTTCATGGGGCCCAAATCTCTAGCAACGCCCCTGTATGTTTCTGTGTGTCTTCTATAAAAAAACGGTTGGAATCTGAATAATAATAAATAGCAGACTTTTGCATAAACATTACATTTTACTGATAAAATTTACGTTGAAGATACAGTGATCGACGTAGACATCGACGGTATTGCGGTCCCAGGCCTTTCTCACATCCCACCACTAGATGACGCTATCAGATTATCCAGAAGTTGTATCAGATTTCCAGCAGCCTTCTTGGCGAAGCAGCGCCGGCGGTTGCTCTGGTGCAGTACCTTCGTGTTACGAGGTGTGTGAGTACTTTCAGGGAAGCTGCGCTTGTCTGACGGGCTGCTAGTGAACCGGGAGTCCTTGTCGCCTTTTTTTCTGGTTCAGGTCACTCAGGCGTGCAATTTTACGGCTTTATTCCCCGTATAAAATCGAGTTTTATGCCTTAGGTGTATATGCGGCCTCTGCATCTTTGTGCCGATCGCTTCCGTAGCTTTGCATAAATGCTAATACTATGAAAATGTTTACAGAACTTTACAGAAGCTTTCCGTAGTTGTATTACCATTTGCAACGCAGTTTGCTGCGGTTTACTGTTGTTGTTATTCACTGTTAGTTTCACATAATTGTAGTTGATTCATTGCTTATATCTTTGGCCATTTGCTTCTGTAATATTGTATATATATTATTGCGTAAATAAAACGCCGCTTACTTGTACTAGTGTTGAGCGGAGATGGGCGTACCTATTTGTGTCAACAGCTGATATAAATGAGCATTTTTTGTTATGTGAATTTATTTCGGAGCTTGCCTGACGTTGCATCTGACTTAGGGTATCATCGGCAGTCCTAATTTGCATAGTATTGGATACGGTTCTCTTTGTGTTGGTTCATTTTTGTACTAAAATGCTATATTGACGTAGAATCATAAATGGTGGCGCAATGTCTATATATTCTGGTTAATATTTCAAACGTACTGTTTTTTTTTTCTCCAAGGACATGTAAAAGGCTATAGTGATGAATGAAATAAACTTGCTCTGAAATGTCGGTGATTCTGTGTAGTCTGTCAGTGTTTGTGCTGAACGCCGGTGTTGTATGCGCCCCGTGTAGATGACACCGTCTTAAATGAGACCTAACCTCACTACCCTGGCGTTTCCTTGGTGGACCCAGAATGGGCCAACAAATCTCCGGTCAAACGCAGACAGTCATCAACAGGCTGCCTGAGAAGGTGGTGAAGCATGCCCTGCTGGTGCGTGACAGCGGCTACCTCACCTATGAAGAGTTCCTGGGCCGGGTGGCAGAACTCAATGATGTGTAAGCTGTCCTACTGTGACTTTAAGATGGTGAAACTCCAGATGACAGTCACCTGTTTACTGCATGTTACTGAGGATTTTTATCCTTGGTGTTTGTTTTGACTCTTCAGAACAGCCAAGCTGGCTGTCGGGCAGCCGAAGCATTTGCTTTTCGAAGTTCAGCCAGGATCGGATGCCTCAGCTCTTTGGAAGGTCGCAGTGAGGATAGTCTGTACAAAAGTGAGTGATGTCACTGGGTCGGGGGGCTGTTGCATTCCTGTTGAAAGGGTTCCAGGAGCTTCTGATGACTGTGTGTGCCCTGTGTGATGGCAGATAAACAAGGAGAACGGCATGGTGGAGGCCTCGCGCATCATGAACCTCTACCAGTTCATCCAGCTGTACAAGGACATCACTGGCCAGGCAGCAGAGGTGCTCTCTGTAGAAGGCTGCTCTGGGGGCTCCTCTGTGCCCTTAGCCTCCGTGGACTCCTGCCAGGCTAGCATGTGGATGGGCAGGTAATGACATGAAACTGATTTGGCCATGAAGTGTCATTTACGAACTGATGCAATTCCATTTTCATGGAGTTGGTATGGTTCTAGTATGGTGAGTAAGTTTGCTTGCATTATCTGTATATGTGTGTGTGTGCGGCAAACAGGGTGAAACAGCTGACGGATGAGGAGGAGTGCTGTATCTGTATGGATGGGAAGGCTGACCTCATCTTGCCCTGTACCCACAGCTTCTGTCAGAAGTGCATCGATAAGTGGTAAGAGTCACCTCCTACCACAACCATTAATAATAGCCAGGCAATGAGTTCCATGTCTGCTCCCATCAAGTGTCTTACTGTACTAAGAATACGCTCTGTTCAGTGTGGGATGCCGGGTGCTGGAGGGGTCTTTTTAAAGGCCCTTCATATGCTCGTTATCTAGATTCTGTTACTCTCCAGTGGAGACCCAGAGCAGGAAGTTGGCCTGTTTCCCCTGAAAGAGAGTGAAATATTGGCTGCGATTTCCCCGGCCGCTTTCAGCACCTCCCTTCATGAATTTGGTCTGTGATTTACTGGTCATCGGCACTGAGCTTTCTCACAAACTATGCAAGCTACGCGGCATGGTGGCTTCGATCGGCAGCGTGAAAATGGGCCAGTGGGCGGGGATGTGCATTAAGGGAGCTGGCTTCATACTCCCTGGGGCTCCAGCAGACATCCGGCTGCCTCGTGCGGCACTAATTTTGAGATGATCGGAAGCTGTGTGAAACCTGATGAGAAGCCAATATATAGTGTAAGTGACAGGATGGAATTTGTGCTGCGTTTTACTGAACAGGAGCGACCACAGCAGGAACTGCCCGATCTGCCGCTTGCAAGTGACGGCCGCCAACGAGTCATGGGTCATGTCTGACGCCCCCACGGAGGAGGATATAGCGGGTTATATCCTCAACTTGGCAGATGAAGCTGGAATTCCACACAGACCTTAAATAAACAGAAACCTAATTGCTTATATTCATACTCCACTGTTTTAAGACATTATGAATTTGAGTTTTCATTCAGTTCAGCACTGCCTCATCTACCACTGTAATTGCTATTCAAATGTGAATTGGACAGTAGTCTCATTATGAGGGAACTATGTTTTGTGTGTGTGTGTTTTTTTAACTCTTTTTTTTTTTTTTTTTAATGAAATGCGTATAGCAGGTACCTCCTTTAAAGCTTAGTACACTGAGATATGCACATCTACTGACCCGAGTCTCTGTAGTTCTACTGAGTTTTTTTCTCTCTCAGTTGGAATCGGGACACCAGACGAAATGAGTTTTTGTCCCAGTTGTTTCAGTGTGATTGAGGAGGGTTTGGATTCTGTTGTATTTTCGGCAGTAAACGAGAGCTTAAATGCCCCCCCTGCAGGCCCAGTGGCTACGGAGACCCATGCCAGCAGCATCTGGGGTGGTTCTCCAGAGATTCAGTGTTAAAAACAATGGGAAGCTGACTTTGAACGGCAGTGTAATAAATAGCTGATTCACTGTCATACACAAAAACAAAAACTTTAAGAAGATTTCCATTATTAAACCTGGAGGTTTCTTCCCCCAAAACATCCCTAATGCAGTTATAAGTAGAATTTGATCAATGTGACTCGAAGCTGTATGGGGAATAATGGAAATTCATATTTACATTTATGAAAGAAGTTAGGATTTGTGTGCATGCTGCAGAAAATACTTCCTGGTATTAATGTTGAAACTTGTTTTTTTTAGATATCTTAATTCTTAAAATTGATTGCTTTATATTTCAGAATTTTAATTATTACTATTAGGGCAACATTACTCTTACATATTGTTGTGTAATTTGCCAGAAATGTCAGTAGCTGTTTTGTTTTAAAATGGTAAGTTTGCCTAAGCTCTAAATGTAAATATGAAAAGGACATTATTGAAGATTTAGAGGGGGGGGGGGGAGTAGACTGTGAAATTCAAAATGTGAAAATACGCTACTTCTATTACAACTCAGATTTTGGCTTTAAACTAAAAGTGAGTTTTTGATTAAATATTGTGGAAAATGTATTTCTTTTGATAAGATGCACACATTTTAAAGGACTCATTGAAAACTACCAAAACCACTTATATATTTATATAAACATTATGTATGAATGTGAGTTTCCTTTATAATTGCACTCACACAATGCGTAGAGCCATGTCCTGCTTATCTTCAATGAGAGAGCATGCTTTTTGCCGAAGTACATTTTTTATCGTTATTAAAAGGAATATGTTTAACTTCTAGGTGGCTCCCTTGTCAGCCTTGTGACCTCCTGTTAATTAGCAGGATGGCTTTGCTACAATTTTACTATGTGATTTTTGAAATATCTATGTGTTTCAGTGATGGAAACACTCAGCAATGAGATGCTCAGTGTCATCTTTTTCTGTAAAAAAATAAAGTACACTTTACAATTTAGCAATATGCTATTTTTTAATTTCTAGATATAGGTACACTTGCATTTGCAAAAATTTGAATCTGCATTTTCTTTAGATCATACAAAAGTCAAATACTTTTATGAGTGCATGATAAAAAGTTCAAACCCATCTTCACAGTATTTGTCTTGTGTATAAATATAAAACAAATACCTACAGATGTTTATGTGCAAACAGCTTTTACAAATCTGTTTTCCTACTGTTTCTATTCATCCCTTTTCATACCTAAAAGAACTTCAGTTTTAAAATGTCTTTTCTACCTAAAATAACACTAAATCTACTTGCTTGACGAACTCAATGATGTTTAGTTGGCATAAAGTTATGAACAATGGCAAGTGTGTCATGAGGTGGTTTCTAACCCTGTTACACCTCACAACAAACAAAAGTATTTACATTGCTACACCCATTGGCAGCAATACTTACGAATGTGTCCATATATAAAAATGCATTGTGCATAAGAATGCCAAATAATGAGATCAGTGTAGTTAAAATGCAGTTTGTAGCACAAGGAAAGGATAGATGCTGTGCTCAGGAACAATCTCTTTACCTCAGCCAGTGATGACGAGAAGCAGTGCAGTCCAGTGTATGTACAGTACTGTTCAAAATTTTGGGGTCACATAGAAATTTCCTTCCTTTTGAAAAAAAGCATGTTTTTTTTGTCCATTAAAATAACATCAGATTGATCAGAAATACTGTGTAAATATTGTTAATGTTGTAAATGACTATCATAGCTGGAAATGGCTGTTTTTTAATGGGATATCTACAGGGGCTCATTATCAGCAACAATTAGTCCGGTGTTCCAGTGGAATGTTGTGTTTGCTGTGCAAGATCGTCATTTTTAATGGTTAATTGATGATTAGAAAACCCTTCAGCAATTATGTCACCACATATGAAAATTGTTGTGCTGATTAAAGAAGCAAATAAACTGACCTTCTTTGGACTAGTTGAGTATCATCAGCAATTGTGGGTTTGATTACAAGCTCAAAATGGTCAGAAACAAAGAACTTTCTTCTGAAACTCTTCAGCCTATTCTTGTTCTGGGAAACGAAGGCTATTCCATGCCAGGAAACTGAAGATCTCGTACAACGCTGTGTACTGCTCCCTTCACAGAGAAGCGCAAACCGGCTCTTACTACAACAGAAAGAGGAGAAGGAGGCCCTGGTGCACAACTGAGCGAGAGGATAAATATATTAGAGTGTGTGGTTTGAGAAACAGACCCTTCATAGGTCTTCAACTGGCAGCTTCATTAAATAGTACCTGAAAAAGACCTGTCTCAACGCCTACAGTGAAGATGCAACTCCAGGATGCTGGGATGGCCAATAAAAAGAAAAGACTGAGATGGGCAAATGAACACAGACATGGACAGTGGAGGAAAGGAAAAGAGTGCTGTGGATAGATGAGTCTAAGTCTGAGGTGCTCACATCACAAAAAAGAATGTAAGATACAGATCATATGAAAAGACGCTGGAGGAGAGCTTAACGACATCTGCCAAGCATGGTGGAGGCAATGTGATGGTCTGGGGCTGCTTTGGTGGAATGGTAAAGTGAGAGATTTGTACAGGGTAAAGGGATCTTGGGGAAGAAGCAGTCGGTTGATTTTCTGTGTATAATGGAGAGACCAGCACAGTCACCAGACCTCAATTCAACTGATCTGTTATTGGAGCAGCTTGACCGAATGGTGCGTAAGAAGTGTTCATCAAGCCAATCCAGCTTGTGGGACATGCTTCAGTAAGCAGTGGGTGAAATCTCGTCAGATTACCTCAACAAACTGACATCTAGAAGGTCTACAAGGCTGTAATTGCTGCAAATGGAGGACAAAATTTGAAGAACACAATTATTTTAATTTAAAAATTATTATTTCTAACTTTGTCAGTGACTACTCTATTTATTCAGCCGCATTTCCTGTTCAAACTCACGTCACGTATGTTTTCATGGAAAACAAGGATATTTCTAAGCAATCCCAAATTTTTGAACTGTAGTGTAGAATGTCAGTGCAGATGCAGGTGGCCATTTATCTATCAGACGTTGCAACGATTGCCGTTTAATGCATCTAATGAATGTAAAGATCCATTCACAGAGAAGCTCACGTAGCAGAATAAACAAAGGCAATGTTTAGCAAGCATTATAAAATCTGTAAGGAGGAAATGAACAGTGCTGCATTCAAGTCCCTCTTTTGAGTGGTTTTAAACTGGAGACTTACAGCACAGTAGGTCATAGTATTATCATACTCTCTCCTGTAGGACTACAGTAGGCTGGCCTGTGCAGTTGGTTTGTCGCCCTGGTGAGGCATTTCCTCACACATTCAAAGTAAGAGTTTCAGTCTGCCTGCACTGATAATTAACTGGATAAAGCCCACATCCCCTTTTTAAGGATGATATTGTACAAAAATTAATAAAATGTTTAATCAAAGAGTTGAAAATAAATGACCATCATAAAGCCTTATATGTACAATATACAGTGTGCATGCATTTGTGCATTTAGTTGCATTTCTAATATTCAAGCAGAGGCTTAGTGCCTGCATTTCTGTCTATTTGGCTTAGCACGGCAAGCAAAGCGGATGCGAGCAACTACTGAATAATCTGGCCTCATCACACAAGGCAGCAGTCTGATTGTGACAAGCTGTAGTCACTGTGACTGCGCGACAATCGCCGCCGATTTGACGGCATCTACCAGGAAGCTGAGCTCATTGCACAGGGTCTCGTGCCTGTAGGCCATGCGGATTTGCGCCACGTTGGTCCGCCGGATATCGTTCCCCTCCGGCCCGTTCTTCAGGTAGTTCACTCCCAGGAAGTGCTTCTTCTCCTGCCAAGAGGGTCACGAACATATCATTTTAGATCAGGCCTTATAACACCATGCTTGATCACGTCGCATCCTCTGGGACATGGCAGTGTGTGGCCGACCGTATCTCCGGGGGAATATATAACAACACAACTCACACTGGGGTGTAGCTCCTGTCTCGAATGACAGGGCCTGAGGTCGAGCGATGAGTCTGCAATCTAGTCCATGTTGTGGTTAGCTTGCAGTCACACTAGTAACATGATCCAAATGCAGATGGGGCAAGGAGGCATCGCCGAGGCGCACTGCCCCCCTGCCCACCCACCTGGTGCGAGAGGCCGCTCTGCAGCACGCTGTTCCTGGCGATCTCGCAGACGTCACATGTGCTCAGCTTCCACAGTTGCGCCGCGATGGCATATTCCTCCATCAGCGCCTCCTGCGAGGTGCCAGTGCACAGTCACGCCCCGTCTCCCCGCCACGCCACTTTAACACAAACCCTCACACCTCTAGGATCCACTTTGTTTACGTGTTTTTTTGGGTTTTTTTTTTTTACAACTGCAGGGACTAAAATGATCAATTTCTTATATGTCTACGAAATAAAGCACAACTGTACATATATGCTATAAGGAATAGGTTTATACCTTCTCTGCTAAGAAATAGTATGAGTTTAATACCTCTGACTAATACGGTATTCACAGAAAATCTTGGGGCACTTGCTTAATTCAGTAAAAATGTTACAATTTTATTAGTTTTATAGCAAAACTCTTTACTGTTACTTTATTAATTTCTTTATTTCAAGTACTAATAAATTGAAACCCAAAATATAGTTCTAAAAGAGCTGTTCTGGGTTAACAACTTCATTGTCTTACTAGGCAACATCTTTGCAATAACATAAAACACCAAACATTTGTGTTTAGTATCCATTTTGGAACCAACAACTACTATAGCAATTTATTATAAAATGACAAGAACAGAAGTGAATGAGCCAAAAAACACACATATGACACATAAAAAAATGTCTGTGCAGAAGGTATTTTAAGGACGTTAAACATTGCTTATCAATGGACTTTCGTTATGAAACCAATAAATCTGCAATATTTTTACTGAATTAAGCAAGCGTTCCAAGACTTTCTGTGAGCAGTGTTACACTGCATATGTACTGTTGAGACTATGGGGTTCGCATAACATTGTCCTGGTCTTCCTGTCTTTCGCCGTCTGACAGTCTCTCACCTTGGTGTAGTGGAACTGCATGGGGTCATCAGTAGACAGGGACACGCACAGCCCCTTGTGCAGGAACTCCCTCAGCGGGTTCTTGGAGTACTCCAGGAAAAGGCTGTTGTTGCTGAGCGGGGACATGGCGATAGGCACCTGGGCCAGGTAGTACAGATACTGCAGCACGGGGCTCTGGAGGCAGAGGGACACACCCAACGCTGTCAGTTTTACGAGCCTCCGGACCCCCACCACACCAGTGATGACATCAGTAGTTCTGTCTGCTATCAATATCACACCTATAAGAGGTACTTGTTTGTTTGTCCTATCAGTAACGAGTTTAGTACCTCTGAAGCTAGGATGCTATTCTTAGGACCTTGCAAAATTCTCAGCTTAAATAGCTGCCTGCAGAGCAATTTGAGACAGCAGAGCTGTGTGGAGAAGAGGCAGGAAAAGAAGACATCGGCTGTAGGCATCAGCTCTGTGAGGCAGCAGCCCACCTTCTTCAGGTTGAGGCCGTGGGATATGTTATCAGCAGTCAGGAAGGCCGAGACGAGGTGAGTGATGGAGCCGGCCTCACCGCAGTGCGGACGGAACTGGAAGGTGTTGAGGCCTCGCTCCCTACGAAGCATCCAGAGAATGAGACATTTAACATAATGAACAACTTCATCACATAATTAAGAGCAAGGAAGTTTTGCATGGTGAAGCCTTTATGGTGAATTGAAGAATTATGTACCTCCTGCACTAATTCAGCCTATGATTTGAGGAAACAATGAAGCCAACAGATTTGCTGCACTTTATTGAGAGTACAGTTACTGTAAACAAGTTTATGAGTTCTGAGGATATAGGACTAGAATCCTGATGTATCACACATTCAGGACTATTAAAAACCCATTTATAAATAGTATTAATGCATTTAAATTTAATGCGACAGGTTTTTTTTTTTTTAAAAAAAAGGAGATAACCTACATGTTTTCTATTAGGCACAGGTCCCGAGAGCTCAGCTGGAAAGAGGTCATCAAACACTTACTTCCGGAGGTTGTTGAGCACCATGATGTTGGCGTACATGTAGAAGAGGTAGTAACTATAAGGTGGGTTGCTGTCTGTGGTCCACTCTTCGGGTTTTGGGCTTTTGTAGGAGAACATGTGGTCGCTGTGCTTGGACTCGTCATCTACACTGTCAAAGCCTGTCACCTGCGCAAGGAAGAGTCAGTCCTCAGAAGGAAAGGGCTCAGAAGACTGGCAGGGAGGGTTCATACAAAAAGCTAATCGATCTTCTCTGGTTAAGCCCTCTGAATGTTTACCATACAACTTGCAGCAAAAATACTACTGAGACGAGTGTCACTTTATCAGCTGTCCATTTAACCAGTTCTGAGCCACAATGGTGATTTCAAACCCTTCGTATCTACGAAATCAGGAATCAGAGTTGAGTGACTTATACTCACATATTTCAAGAAGACATGCAGCTCTTTGTGCTTTTGGGGGTTAATGGTGGCTTCAAAAAGAGGGAGGAAGACATTTTCCAGCATCTTTGCAAAGTTAGATATTAACTTTCGGGACTTGAAAATATCACTGAAAGAGAAAATATTGGTTTTCAGGTGATTACTCCGAAGAATTAAATGGTAACCAGTGGAAAGCCAGTTCATGTTCCAGCTGAATAAATGGCAGCTTTGTTCACTATTGACTTACCTCCTAAGTAATTATTCATAAATCTCAGTAATACAGACTAACTTGAAATAAAATATATGCAATAATTGGTATGCTACAATGTTCAATAACTGCTGATTCTTTCATGAAAGAAACAGAAAACATAAAGATATACATAAATACTGTATATACATATCTCACATAACACAATATTAATATTAATAAGAGACAAACCAACTGTGTGTAAAGAAATGACAGATGTGTGAGACGAAATGTGAAACTAGCTGCAGTAATAAATGATGAATATGAAAAAAAATATGTTTAATAAATCAACAATACAACAAAGGGGAAAAGGGAGATCAAAGCTTCAGGTTGGATCAGAATTCAAGGGTGCAAATCAGCGTCAGATAACTTTTGAGCCCAGTTAAGCATAAGTTACAAGTCTACCAAAGGTGTCTCTTCAATTAACTTGTAAATTCTTTCTAGAATAACTGCTGCTAAATGTTTACATAATATTCTGATCGTCACCTCAGGCTGTTCCAGGCCAATGACAAAATAAAAAGTTGGCAGTAGGTCGCCTATTACTTAAGAACACGTAACCCAAATGTGGCAGTTTGTAGGTGCCGCAATGCCCTTCAGCAAAGTATTTCACTTGAATTGCTTTAGTGAAATATCATGCTGTGTAAATGTGTAAAATTGTAAGTGCTTTCCATAATAGCATGAAATAATTAATGGAGTATAAATAATCTCAGAGAGTAGACCAGAATGTATAGTTATTCGGGTGCTGCAGCACTTACTAAATCCTGGGCACCTGGATAATCCACTTCATGTTGGGTGAATGCACCTGGTGCTGAATGAACCACTTGGACAGGTTCTCCCACTCCTCCGGGGCCCGGCCGTAGATGGAGAGCCGTGGTTCTGCGTACTGGTATTTACTCTCCTGCAAGTCGTGAGCCACTTCCTACCAAAGACAGGGTTAGGAAGCACTGAGCAAATTCTTACCTCCAGCACGTTCATTCTGTGGGTAACACAATTTTATAACACCCATAAAGCTAGTGGGTTTGGTTTAGGGTATCTGCAAACATGCAATATCGAAAGAGCAAGTTATAAACAACATGGCTAATTTTATGTATATGCCAGGATATTTGGTTTAGTGACTTTTGCATCTTCTTCATCCCATTAAAACCTCTGACAGATGATGCACGTCACATACAGTGCTCAGAGAAAGTCTTGGCATGCTTGCTTAATTCTGTAAAAATGTTTCATGTTTATTGGTTTCATAACAAAGGTCTGTTGACAAGCAATGCTTATCATATCTACACATATCTTCCACACAGACATGTTCTTCTTATTGAGTGTCATTTTTTTGACTGACTCAGTTTTGTTCTTGCCATTTGGCTATAAGTAGCTATTATAGTTATTGTCTCCCAGAGGGATACTAAACACAAATTTTTGGTGTTTTATGTTATTGGAAAGGTGCTGCTATTTAAAAAGCAGCCAATGAGAATGCTTGTCAATGAGCTTTTTAACTCAGAACAGCTTTTTTAGAACTATAATTTGGGTTTCCATTTATTGCTACCTGAAATAAATGTTTTACTTAAAACTACAGTTTTTTTTCTAATGTGGTGTATGTTTTTGTAAACAAATGAATAAACTAAAGATTTTGGTTATACAATGAATAAATTTGCAATATTTTTACTATTAAGTTACTAATCCTTTCTTACCTTAATAAGACGTGCAAAGTACTCCCCTTGGATGTGATTGTCGGTTTTCAAGTAGATCTCTCTGAGTTCACTGGCCCCCACTGGGTTATATTTGGAATTGAACTTATCAAACCGATGAAATGTCTGTCTGCCCTAAAAAGTGAGAGAAAAAAGAGCTGCAGATACCTCTAATGCGAAGCATTACAGGTGTCCTTGAAAATATTTAATGGAATGCCTTTATTATGGCAAGGTAACAAAGGTTAGTTAACCTAAATGTATTCCACTCAAGGCTTGATATGCTTACAGCATGCACATCCAAGGAGTCCACAGTGAGATCATAAGGATCCATGTTCAGATTATCAAAGACCTCCTTGAGGGTCATCTTCTTCCCTCCCTTTTGCTGTACCACTCGGTCTGCCTCCATCTTGTAGGTATTCTGGATGAACTGGAGCAGATGCTTCTGGTTCATACAGGCTGCTGCATGGATGTGTGTGTCAACCTGAGTAGCCAAGAGACACCAGGAGATCAACTCAGGCATACTGAAAATGTGGGAAAACACACAAAAAAGAGAATCATGCTAATAAATCATGCTGAATACTGCATTATACTTTTCTCCAATTTTTTGCTAATATGTGAACTGTGAACATCATGGTGCTCAACAGCCTCTGAATGTATTGATTTGTTGCTCAAAAGGTTCCATTGATCAAAGTCAAGGCAAAGTATCTTTACTGTTATCTCGGCTCTGTGATGCACGGGGCACTTAAATTAAATTAAATATCATTCCTCATTGGTCTCAGTGCAAAAAAATAGCAATAAGCAGAACATAAATATGTACGCCATACAGTGGGCTTTGGAATAATTGGCACCCCTGACTGGAAATGCACTAAATATTACTGTAAAAAATAACTGATGACATTATAAATTGGAAATGCCATGATGCAAAAAATATCATAATTAATTAATGTTCCATTGACTCAACCAAAATGATTTATTCATTTATTCAAATTAAAGGATTCATAATTAATGACACCTCTAAAGATTATTGTAAATAAAATCTACAAAATTTAAACCAGGAATGAAATTCAATAAAGTGTCTCTTCAGAGAATCCTTGGATACTGCTGGTTTGACTTTGTGTCGAACGAGTGGTTGCCAGAGGAGTCCCGAATGAGGCACATCACCTGCATTGTGAGGGAGTGTCACTTACGGCACTGCAGCCATGCGACGCGTTTCCCTGAGGTTAATCCGGCTCGCAGGATCCTCATTGCTGAGGACCCGAGCGGCTGGACCAGGCCAAGGGGACGCCCACGTAACACCCGGCTGCGGCAGATAAACAGCTCTTTCTGAAGGGTGGGACTGGACCACGTGTCTGCCTGGGGGGGCTACCATGTGGGATCCTGAGGTGTCTAGTCATGGTGGGTACGGGTACGGGCACTGCAGCAGTGCATGCTCAGCAACCTGACTGATCAGCATCGGCTTGTTTGACATCAAAAACGGAGATGCATCCAAGGAAAGACAGCTCATAGCCACTGTAAAATATGGTGGCAGATCTCTGATGTTTTGGGGGTTTACATCTAGAGGTCCAGGGGCACCAGGTTAAGACCTGTGGCTTAATGGATTCCACCCAGTATCAGATGATTTTGGCTGACCATTTGGTTCACTCTGCCAAAAGGCACACAGAGCTGAAGCTGGATGTTCCAGCAAGACAGTGACTCAAAATCCATGCAGAAATGGAACTGGGACAACAAAACTGAAGAGGGCAGCTGAGAACCACAAACTCAATAATCTGACTGATCTCGAAAGGAGCTGCATAGACGAATGGCCTGTAATTCCTCCCAGTGTGTGCTGTACCCTTATCTCACAGTACAGGAAAAGACTCCATGTTGTTATCTTTGCTAGAAGTGGTTGCACCAAGTACTAAACCAGTGCTAATAATTTAGAAACAGTTTTTGGTGAATTTGTTTATTTATCATATAAATGTATAATTTTGGTTGGTTTCATTGGACCAGTTATAAACTACAATATTTTCCACATCTCGCCATTTATCCTGCCATTCATTAACATTATCTCTATATTATTTTGTTGTAGTGTTTTTAGTACATTTCTAGTCAGAGGTGCCCATTGTACAAAGACATAAGACAGTAAAATCGAGACACAGACAAAAGAGAAAAAATGTATGTTTTGATATAGATTTTTGATGTGAATTTCTGAGTTAATATCGGAGTGGATTAGAGCACAGGTGCTTTACCTTCCTGACGTTATAGAAGTCTCGGTGAGGGACCCCCTTCAGCTCTTTGAGCTCCGCCATCTCATTCAGCATCTCATGCAAGTAGAACTTGGACGCCAGGAAGTTAAGGCGTCTGTGGCAGTAGGTCTTCCTGCAATGATAAGTGTGATTTATGGTAGTTTGCACGTCCACAACAAAAAATTACTAGAACCAGCTTAGTTTCAGTTAGTTAGTTTGATATTATTTTGTTATTTTAATGGAACAAAGGAGTTCCCAATCAGAACTCTTGACTGGTAAATAATAATCACAGGCACCCATCCCATGTCATTCCATATATTTCTTCTGTTTCATCAGCAGTTAATCCAGTTAAACTAATTAAGTAATTACCCCATAATTAGTTGAATCCAGTGTACTGGGTGAAATATTTAAAAGCTCATGGAATTATTGGGGGTCTGTAGGATGGGGTTTGGGAAACACTCCTCTAATGGAAGTTCTACTGGCCAAGAATAAAAAAACACAGGAAGGGAATGCTATGTGATGTGTAGCTGCGGTTAACGTAGATGTACTATATGTCATCGTTTCCCAATCCGGTTCTAGAGGATCCGCAAGTCCACGTTTTCGCTTATACTGGGAGCTGAGAGTGAGCAGTAATGTGGACTTTCTGGCAGGGAGCTGGGAGGGAGCAAAGCAAGGATCGGACTGAGAAACCCTACCATAAGTCAATAAGTGGAATATAATGTGTCTGATAGAGGGGGTGGGTATGGGGGTGCCCTCACGTGGGTCCATCAGCGATCATGGCCAGGACATGGCTGAGGTCAATGGCGAAGGTCTCCAGGTCAGGGTAGGGGAGGCTGTGGGCCCGCTGCACCTTCAGGGCCTCAGCACTGTCGTAAACATTGATGATGCCGTCTTTCATCTTCAGCTCGTAATTTAAATTCTCTGGGATGTCCACCATGCTGTACGGGTCCTCCCCCTCCTCAGGGCAAGGGCAGATGTCTACATCAACATCATAGCCAATCAATTAAAAAAATCACTTTTTTGTGTACTATAGTAGAATTAATTATTAGTGACAGTGAAGTCCATGCATGAGCTCACTCAAGAGCTGCACTCTAAAGTAACGTTTACCTGCTCATTCTTATCATTCGCTGAACTGAGCTATGAATCACTGGGAGATGGCATTGAATACTATAAAACTCAGATACAACTGATTTATTCCAGATTAAGGGGAATTAAATTTTACTGGAGGTGAGGGAATGGGGTGGGAGTTAAAAGTTCATACTTATTAACACTCAGATGTGGAACCAAAGTGATGTGCCAAGACTACTGATTCCTAACTAATCGTTTCAAAAACATTTGTGCCAAATATATCATTTTATGGGTTTCCTGTCATTTCTGGTCTTCTGGGAGGCAGGACCCTCCCAGAGTCCGTTTGCCGTCATCCAGCGTCTCAGCATCTTCCAGCTGAAGACCAGTCAAATCTACGCAGCTACTCTACCTGGTAGCACTTCATCTTCTTCCCTCCACTTCTCATTTTCAGCACTCCGGAGGAACTGAGTGGTGGTCCTGGGAAACTGGTGATAGGCGAGCTTTGCATATTTCTCCCGGATGAATAGGGCTTTCAGCAAGCTCTTGGCTGCCTGCTCGTAGTCCTCAACCGTGATCTAGGGACAGAAAGGCTGTTACCTTCTAAGAAACATTGTTATAACCCATTTTAGAGACAAAAAGGAGTTCCTCCCTCTACATGTTGCCTTATTTAACATCTCATGTAAGTAAATTAAGTTCTTGTTATTTTCTGAATCTTTCAAAAGGGAGCCTAATTCTCCCAACTCCTAATGCTGTCCTGTAGCTAAATGGCCTTGCTTTGGATGACAGGTGATGACTGAGAGCTGTTCATTCCAGCAAAGGCTACAACGTTGAAACCAATCAAAATAGCAGATAGCTGCACATTTATGGTGTCTTACGCCAGCACAGTAATCGCCACTGATGGTAACCCTCTGGAATTCTGGGACGTTGTCGAGAAGAGAAGGGCACGTCGAGGCAGGAGAAAGCAGAGGAGATACCACAGAGTAGGTCCAGTCTGTACTGACTGGGATCTGAAGGGACATTGACTGTGACCGGATCAACTTGAAACTCTTCTTCCTGGGAACATGATGAAACGGTAATCCCAGGTAAACCTTAACCTTGCTAAACAATTTGAATAGTGTTAGTCAAACCAATAGATAGCCTGGTCCGTACTTCAGATCTTCCTGTACAATATTCATAAATAATTTTTTGTGTACCACTAATGTTTAAGAGAAATGTAACCTAGTCTGAAGGCTCTTCTCACATGTCTAAGACTTTAGGTTGGATTCTTGGTGAAAGACTGTGTGCATGTGCCCTGGACTTTACTGGCCAGCTACAGAGGATGTGCCCGTTCTCTTCCTCTGTGATTCCTGGGATTGCTGTGATAAGCAGTATATATAAAATGAATGGATAGATGATCTTCCTGACCCTAATTGCTCCTGACTAATAGAATAAAGAGCAGCTCTGGTAGTGATGCATATTTTAAGTCTCCCTTTCTCAGATGCTCAGGCTTTGGCCGTAGCAGACATCGGGCAGCAGAACGGCCCACCTTTTGGCGCTCTCTTCTGATTGCTGCTCAGCGAGTTCCTTCAGCAGCTCGTAGTCCTTGGCTTGCTGTAGGCCGATGGGGCAGTCTTCAGGGACTGAGAACATGGACAGGGCATCCTTGGTGTCCTCCTCCTTCAGCGCCGAGGCGTACACCTTCTCGGCTAACAGCCGTACCTCCTCATCCACCTCACTCAGGGAAATCTTGGGGAACTGCCGCGGCATGTCTGCAGAAGTACGACACAGGAACTTCACTGACAACTGAAACTTCGTTATGTGTCTTACATGAGCACAAGCATAAGACAGAGGCACTTAGAATTAAACCATTTTCCTTAGTAATGAGATCTTATTCATTACCAATACATTCTTAGAACATAATATGATATTTAGAACTATGATTAATAATAACCATACAGAACAGTGAAGCAGTGTGTGAATATCAAGCATTACATAACCAAATATAAGTAAAAATCAGGCAGGAAGTACAGCCCTATCATCGAACAACAAGCAAAAGCCCGGAATATGACACTTTTGTTCTCATTCACCTTGACACACACAATGACAACAGTATAGACATTTCTGAACACAGGGCTGGTCAAACCTATGGGTGACATGCCAGCCCATTTTACTTTGCCGTGACGGTGATGCTCTCCCAGGGGTCCACATGGGCTTGGACTGCTGCTGTCTGAACATTTCCATTTCAAGGACACCTTTCCATCTACATCTTTGCCTCACGCTTCCAAGCTGCAGCTGCATTTCAGCTAGCAGACCTTGTTATTGACAGCAACCCGGAAAAATAACAGCTTTACAGGTTTTCAGTGAACATGTTTTTATGATGTTACATATGAAAATCACATACAGCTCTTACTGTTAAGATAGACTGTAGCTTCACAACTCCAGGCATTTAAAGTCAATTTAATTTGCAGCTTGCATGTTCTCGTGTTTGTACAAGTGTGGGTTTCATTCAGGTACTCTGGTTTCAACAGTTTAAATATAACAAACAGAAAATACCTAATTTGATGCTGTTATTAAAATTATTGAAATTATACTTCTTGATGAAAAAACACTGCGCATACTACACTAAAACAGATTCCTGAAATGAATTTACTTTGTTTTGTTTTCACAATTTCCTTAGCCAGCTGACTCACTGCTTTTCTGTATATGTTCACGGTTTAATTACATGATAGTAGCAAAACAGGCAGATGCAGGAGATTCATCATAGATTTAAGACACCTGTTTCTTTCCATCGCTTGAGTGGGACAGTAATCATTGGCGACAGGCATGGAAACCAAGTCACAAAACAAAAAATGTGGGTTCACTGGTGACCATTTTAGTCATCATCTGGAGCCCTGTCTAAAGACATTCTTTACACTAATTCGTGTTTCCAAATTGCTTTTAGTGCCTGATTGAAAATATGTATGTGCACTGTACTAGACTGACGTGCCATACGGAGTGTGCTCTGTACTTCCTGTGATAGGTGAGAGATTCACCCTGACTCTGCACCAGATAAGCATTTCTCTCAGTTTGATGGTTCGATATAAACATCACCTATAATTTTAGATCCATCTCCATTAATAAGCATTACTGCAAGGGAAGGAAACACGTTATTCTAGTAACAGTAAATACAGACGTAGGTCAAAAGTAATAACAGCCTGTCCATTTTGCAATCCTGTTTCTTAAATTACCATCATAAGCATGTTCTCAAGTGATTGTTGCCTCATCTAACGCTGTGTAACTCCAGCAATCACAACATCATCATGTTACATTCAGCACTGGATTAGCAAAGCCATATAACTCATACAGTTAAAGTTGCTCCTCAGTCTGCAGTGACGGGGACTTAGTGCCCCGCTCTATAACTGTAGCATGGGCATCCATGCTACAGATGCTAAATTATAACTGGAGTGTATAATTTGTAAATCACTGGCTGTGTGCATCCAAAAGAGGAACAGGATGAGAAGCGCCGTGAGGATAAACATATTCAGAGTCCCACATAATTTTTTACGGTAATGTTTCAAAAGGCAAGGGGAAATAATTGTACCCATAGACCTTTATCATATCACTATGTAGACCACCGATATTGGTGTGAGGTCTGTGGCAAAACACAATCATCTTTGCAATATACAGGACAGGGGTCCCCTGGGCGTTCTTCTGGATGCATCAGTGACTCCATTGCACAGCATTATAACTGTGCTCATGCTTCTCATTATTTTTCTGAAGACCTTGATGCCACATGCTGCTGTTGAGTGCTTGGGGGGAAAACTGCCAGAAGTTTTAAAAGTCTTTAGTTCGGTCATAAACTTTCTGCTGAAGTTCTTTCACAGCACTTCCAGTGGGGTTCCACATTCAAAACCCTCTCTTTCTAATATCGGGAAATATATACTAGCTAAAGGACACCAGTAGGAGATGCAATGTTTCAAGAAGAATGGGACTCTGTGGTTTATGCTTTATCATTCTCACAACACAGTGGCTGTAGTTAATAAGGGAAAGTTGCATATGACTTCCTACTGTCTGTGGAGTAGGTCACTATGGTAGTTTGCATCATGTTGCTGCAGCCGTGTGCAAGTTGTCCTGTAAGCTGTGTCTGAGTGGTAAGATCGAGTGTCCCAGTGGCCGCCAGCACTATATTGACTTTCCCTGTTGACATGGAATCTGAGCCTCTCCAACGCTCTCAGCCATCTTCGCATCATCAGACAGAAGCCCTGCCCTTTCTGAGAATGTCATGGTTGTTCTAGAAGGACCACGATCCTGACAGGATCCCTCAGCACATGACCGCGCGCGTCTATGCTGCCGTACACGCTCCATATCCGTTCCTCCTTGGCTACAGTGGATGAATGGTTAAGCTTATAAAGGCACTTAAAAGAGAAGTGCCCGCTTTTTCTTTTTGAAATGGGGCCCGGTTTCATAAATCGGTATTGATTCAGTAATGGGTTCGCATAAATGATTTAGCCCTACCTCCTTAGCAGACCCTGCTACACATCTCACTCACAGCACTCATTCAGCCACACTGAACCGCTGACTCATACCCTGTATTGCCATATTTTAGTAAAAACAGGCTAACTACTGGTTGCCTGAATTTCAAAGGAAGACCACCACAGTCTCTCTCAAGAACTTACACTTCATCACGCTTTTCCGTGGCCAGGAAACAGATCCAGTCCCTCCAGTTCCCCTTTTCTTGACCCTCAGAGCGATACGCTTATTTCCCTCAGCATGCTGGATACTCACATCCCATGCATAAACCCCAGCAGGTCACTTTGCTCGGGATCCAGTAGTAGCAGCTGTGAAAAGGTAGTGTCCCCCTTACCTTCAGAACTGGTCAACGCCATGCCTGGCCTGTGCAGTTCTCTCTAGCCCGATGTGAGTCTCTGTCCAGGGTGTACCTTTAGGGGGGTGACTCCTGATCGCTCCTCTGAAACTATGAGGCTCCTGCCACGGTTGTATGCGTTTTTACTTCCTTGAGTGTCCCTCTGTCTCTATTTTAGGAAGCCAACGGCAGTGCGTCGACAGGGCCACTAATCCATGAGGTATGCAACAATTGGCTGTTGATACAGGCAGCGGGAGCCCCCGTGTCACCTACAGTCACTGCCAGAGGAGCGCCCAGCGCTGAACACCAGATGGCAAGCAGCTGCAATGCCACTGGCAGAGCCCCGGAGCTGCCCTCTGCGAGCGGGCTCCGTTTTCTCCGAGCCGGATCATGTGGCCACCGAGAAGCTGAGCCTTCTTCCGTGCTTTCCAGAGCGCTCGATCTCAGCTCTGACCTTGACGTGGCATAATACAGCACCTAATGTTACAGCTCAAAATAAGTAATCCTTCGACTAATCCTGGCTCGCTCTGCGGCAGCCCTTCTGTCAACATAAAAGTGGCTATCCTGTGAAACATCTAATTTGCCGCTAACCTCGCCGCCGTCTGAGTAGTGACGCTCACAGGGCTGCCCGGCAGCACACGCACCTGTACCCAGCCACCACTGCAAGTGGCAATATGCAGTGGCGCAGCCACCACTGCAAGTGGCATTTCAGCTTGGAGCTGAAATGACAGTTTTCTCCTATTTACCTGATCAGTCTGGACGCCGGCCGTCTGCCGTGGAGTCGCAGAGGTCGGAGGATCTGTCGGCTCGCTTTTTTGTTTGTTGGTTTTTTTGTTGTTGCGCTCAACGTCTAAGCTCTGTTCTGATCCCTGTGGAACAACTGCACCAGCTCCAGATTTCCTGGAAGTAACCCGACTCCAGCTCGGAGCATACCTACCTGTCCAGCTCACCATCGGACCAATCTGTGCTCGGGCACAAGTTGCAGGCAGCCTACAACAATGCCAACAATGTTTATTCAGGCGGTCTGTGGGGGCTATTTTTACCTGCTTTGTTGAGGTCAGCCAATAACATTTTCTATGATCGACTAATCGCATATGACGACCTACTGTGGCAAGCCATACCCCTTCCTGAATCAATGCACTGAAAAGGAAGTTCATATCACCAAAGCTGACTGCCTTCCTGTTATTCGTTTGACATTCATAAAGAATGGCTTAACTTGCCAATTTGCATAAATCACAATTCAATACAAATACATTTTCAAAACAGAAAAGGCTACAATGGTACAATAAGAGTTTTCTAATGTACTGCTTAGTTCAAGTGATTTCAATTAGCCATTTAATTAATGTTTTTTGGAAACTGTATGTAAAACTCCCTTTTTTGTTATTAGCTGTCCTGGGGTGGATTAGCTCATGCTATTTCGAGCCATGCAAATAGTAGTTATAATGTCAGACACCTTCAGAGGCCTGGAGTTCTAGTGTGTCTGTCAGTCATAAAGAGGAAAACCATAATCTAGAAATCAGAAGAGTCAGTTCACTGCTTTGATCCTGTGGTGTTAATGTCACATTAATGAAGTTCTCTTTAGCGATGGGCAAAGTACAGCTCATTATAATTTAAGAGAAAATGGGTTATATGTAATATAAAGTAAAACATTTTACTGCCAATTTTAGATACATCATAATAAATAAGCTACGCGACTTAATCCTTAACAATGTGCAAAAGATGTCAATGATCAATTTCACAGTATAAATTGTCAGGGTATACAAAAACTGAACATCAACGCATTTAAACTACTGCCAAACAAGTGCTTTGGATTATATTTAGGTAAATCCTGTGACATCTGCTTCCTTATGCTAGGTATTCCCAGCCCTCGGTCTGGGCCAGAGGGGTTGGTTAATTTCCAAAAATAAACTATACACTTTTTACCCCCCCCCCCCCCATCCCCCTTTCACATTCTTGCGTGGAAAAGATTGCAAACGACTAAACTAGTGAATTCTCTGGTCGTACGCTTCGCCACTCCCAGCCCACTGTCACCAGTAGGAAGAGGTCATATACTGTATGTCACCTTCACTGCTGTGATTCAACTGGCTTCTTCAACACCAAATTACATGAAGGTGGAAAGACGTACAGTTGAAACTAGTAGATGGGTCCATTTTTGCTATGACTATTATACAACATACTAACTGCAACAAGAAACATTCTTCGTGAAGAGACGTTTTTGTTTAAAAATGGTCTTGCGGTGTATAAGACAATGAAGGTTATCACATAAACACGGGGTAAAAGCGCTTACCTTTTCCTAGGGGACTGACAGACGGATTTCTAAAGGAAGCAGACTCTCTTCTTTTCATGTCTTTCAGTTGGTTAGGAAATGCCGTAGAAAGGTACAGAAACGTAAGTGTGAGAGTGATAATTAGAATAAAGATAAACAATGTTCAGTATGCATCAGTATGTATCGGTATAGAGGTACACTTAATTAACGAAATGATCAACCACATTAAGTGACAAAACTGAACACATACAATTAAAACAATTACCTGATTAGATTGTTGATGTTTGTTTTCCCGAAAATGATCTTACACCCCCAGTTACTGCAGCAACTCCAATTCCAATCCGGTTGCAATATTAAAGGTAAACACTTAGGTATCTATCAAGATCTGGAAGGCAGTACTAGTGCAACTAAGTTTTTAAATCCTTTTCAATCATCTTTGTATCAGAGTATTCAACATGAAGTGCAGTGCACCTGTAAAAAATGCACAAACGCGATCTTATTTTGCTCTATATCTATCTATATCGATTAGTAGCGGCAAACTGCAAAATACATCATCAGATTACATCAAGTGTAAAAGAGAACGCAAACGGATAGATCTGAAGCAGCACTCAAACAATAACGAAAGGTGCCTTTCGGGAGCTTTTCCTCGCCTCCAGAACTCCTATCTCTCGGTCCCATCCCTCCTTCTGCAGAGATCCCTCTTATTTCTGCTTGTATTGTGGCATAATGTAAATGTTTGTAGAGCTCTCTCAAAGTGAGCGAGATACCACCGTTAACTCCATCGCTGCTGCTTTGGACCAAAAAAACGAACCCAGAATCACGAGGGAAATATCAAAATATAATCTCTCACGTACCATTTGTTAATATCTTTAAAGTTGCTAATTTAGTAACACTAACATCTGCATCACTGGAGCACTCAATGACTAAAACTGGCCAATCCTGTTCTGGGAAATTGTGTGTAATCTTGTCTTTCAGGATGTTGTCTTGTTTTAACGTACGAGTCTTTGAGCTCTGGTTCAGTTGCTAATTGTGGTAGGTTATGTTATGCATATCCTGGAATAAATGTGCAATGTACAGAACAGAAATAGTATTGGTGCCTTTAAACTTTGGTGTCATTGGTGCAGATAAAAAATAACAAATCGATTCTTGCTCAAGTCAAGCCAGACCCTTCACTCTGAAGCATAAATGAACAGATTAAAAGTATTTAATTTGGGGCATACTGTGAGAGTACTCAGTACACTGGATACGTAGCAGGTCACAGGGGATGGAGATGGCCAGGAACGAGATCGATGGACTGAATCATCAAAACAACGAACATACCATTGGGCTGCCTGAGGACCCAGAAGACGGAAGGAAACATATTCTACAGTGATGCTGTCTATGTGGTCAACCCGGGACCTGATATGTGTGTGACAGCACATAATGACCACAATGACATCAATAACAACAACAGCAGCAACAATATCAACAACAGAAATGATAACAATAATAATAACTGGAAGGGGACATCAAGGCACGGACAGTTTTGAAACTATGTTCTGAAGGCACATGTTGAGAGTCAGGGGTCACCAGCTGGATGGAATGGCAGGCCGTCAAGCTATCACTTGAAGCCAGTAGAAATATGTAGAAAATGTAATGAGACTGTCCATCACATTGTCAGTGCTTGTGAAACACTGGCCAGTACATCCTACCTATGATGTCACAACAATTTGGTAAAATACATCCAGTGGTTTCTAACTAAGAACGACAATTTCCAAGTGCCAAAGCAATGGTGGTGATGGAGTTTAGAGGAGCATTAAAATTCTGGAAAATACTATACATCTAAGATTCTCTGGAAGTTTCCTGTTCAAACAGATGATACAATCAATGCCAACCAACCAGACATCATTTATGCCAACCTAAAATCTTTCTGTTAGATATCTTGGTGTCGTCAGTCTAAAACATTGGTCAAAAATAATAGCATAAATTAAATCAGTACCATCAACCCCAGAACAAGATTAAAAGAGTCTGGAAAACAGAAACCAAAATAATCCCTCTTGGTGCTTCTGGAGTTAATGCTAATTCCATTTAGTGATGTACTGAAAGGCTCTCGCTCAACATCAACATCTCTATTCTTCCAAAACAAGCAGCGATATGCACAGCGTCCCTCGTCAGCAGAGTCCTTGGCATGCTTAGCAGTTATTAATACCAGACATTTTCTTTTTAGCTGACCCTGACCAGCCTCCCCTAACCCTGGCTAGACCTAAATCCTTTTACCCCTACCAGTAAATACCAATTTACTGGTATATACCAATTTACCCCTACCCAGGACCTTCAGCTGTGCCCTTTCTCAAGAGGTCTCTTGGTCAGGCAAAGTTTTAATGCCTGCTGAAAAGCCACAAAATCCAAAGAACGGGAAATCTTAACATGTGACACCTAGAGGAAAATAGCATCTATCAAAAATGCAAATTGCACTAAAAAATAAAATGTTAAACCAGTCAGTCAGTATTAAAGCGCTGTCCATACACACAGATTTAAGCAATCCACGTGAGCCATTAGCCTTGAGCTATGGAATTAATACACACATCAGTTATTGAAGACAGCTAACCAAATAAAATGAGATATGCCATAATGTATTGCAGTTTAATAACTGGCAGTTGCAGTGTCTGCCCAGCAAAACCTGGTTGCTCCATATGACTGCTCCACACTAACCGAAAGGGATAAACTTCAAATAAATATTCCTGTACTTATTTTTCCAAAAGTTTACAAATAAGATGCATATCAATGGTACGCACTTTAAAACTCTTCTCAGCAGTGTGTGATTGCCATGGCTGAGTTCAACGCTTTTCAGCTCTTTTAAGCTGACAGAAAATAACTCAGTAATGTTAGAATGTACGTAGTTTGAGCTGTGACTACTCAGATTTAGATGCTGTATCTGTTACACCTAATAGGACGTGTTGTTTGCTCCACATCAGCAAACATCACTTTGTTCTTTAATTGAGTCCAATCGGATGTTTTTTTGTAATAGAAAAAATTCCAATATCTCACATTAGGGGGAGCTGTTATGAGTGAACATATGTAAGGGGGGGAGGGAAGTCTCATATAATGTCAAGGTGTGCCCTAAAATAAAAGTACAACCTAAGAAATTTGGCCTAAAGAACAACATACTGTTGAATGTAGTGTTTCAGTCTGTCATTTATCTGTTGTGAGGTACACAGCGCTTAATCCATTTCAAACCAGACAGGAAGCTTGAAAACTGTGATCATTTGTGTCACTAGATGGCACCAAAGGTCTTCAGAAGGCAATATTTACTTCTCTGTGAGGTGTCCTTCTTCCGTGGTGCTTTTACAATAATGAAACATAAGTTAGCTGCATACCATCCCTTTGATGCCTAACACTAACCCTATATGTTTAATGGTTAAGCTTCCCTCTGGTCCGAAGGAATTAGCAGTCACTATATTCATACAAAAGAGCCGAAGTAAAGGTGAGCGATGACGTAACCATTTTACAATAGCGTATCTAATGGCTGTTCTGCCGTGGCGCTGTTGTACAACCGATGAAGTAAATTATTGAAATAACAAGAAAGCAAATTAGTCAACAAGTTAGGCAAATACAAGTGGTAAGTATTCTGATTGAAAATTTTCATGCAAAAGGATATTTGGACAAAAATACACTATCTGAACTGCTAGTGGGTTCCTGCAAGCAACTGTGATGCTTGGAGAAAAATCTAAGAAACATTTATGCATTGATAATGGCTAATAGCGGCTTTCAATGTGCAGTCTTGCATGCCACTATCATACTGGTGTTGGTGTTTTCAGTGACTGCAGTGCAGGTATGACATTCAAGATGATAAAGACAGCTATTGTCTGTAACAATCACCTGTAGGAGCCCCACAAAGTTCTTAGCAACGGTTGATATTTAGTAGATATATGTCAGGCAGACTTTGCAAGTGCAAGACAGGTTAAGAGTTGGGGCAAGGGGGTTCTGTGAAAAGAAAGAGAAACTTGCTTCACTTGTCCTTTGCGCTTCTCATCCTGAAGGGCAGGCTACATCCCGAAGCAGTGGTTACGAAATCGGCTCGTCATTTTGTTATGTTCCACACGCTCCTGAGAGGAACATGCTGCAACCGCCCGGCACGGTATAGCACCTCTGCACTCGGCCAAGAAGCGAGCGTGTGACTCACCCTGTCATTTAGCCTCCCCGCACCAAAAATATTATGCTTTTCAAGGCTGGCTCAGGCTGGTTTTGGAATTGGGCAGGCCAGAGAAAGAAAGAATGTGCTCTGCTGTGCAGGAATTCAGCTGGCACCTTGGCTGTCCTGGGGGCAGACTTAATGAGGCCTTGTAACAATTTAACAAAAGCCAGGCGCCCCAGTATTATGGTGCTCAGACAATACTCAGCCCCCTTTCTGCATCTGTTATTTCATGGAAGAGAGAGTATCTCGACAACCAAGTTTTTTTATATGCAAATATTTATTGTTTGACAAGGTTACTCAGCTTCACACAAATAAGACAACACCCGATATACAAATCTATTATAATATAGCAATAAAGAATGCTGTTTTATTACCCCAGTTCCACAATCAATGAAACAGCAAATAAAAGTTACAATGCCCATATATTTTTTTCATGTATAAAAATAGTTTTCTTTTTAAGTACAATTACCTGTTACAGATATTAAAAACATTTAAATAGTGAAATCTCAACACATATAATTTATAGAAACACTGGCAAAATATACACGTATATACAGATTTAGATATTTATAGATTGCACATTTCTCTATAAAAATTCAAGTAGAGTACCATCAGTAATGGAGTGGTAAGATCTGATAACATGACAATAGATTTCCCCATACAGTGTCCACACCTATATTTGGATATATAGTTCCACATTTGAAGTACAGCTCCCAGTCTAGAGAGTCCTTTCCTTGGCATCATCATTGCGTTTGTGTCCAAGCTGCCAGAGCCAGACTCCACATCTTCTGTAACTTTGTTTCGCCAAAACAAAACATCCAGGCTGTGCTTGGAGATGCAGAGGGTGCCCAGTCCACCAGTGTGCTGGAGGAACGTTCCTCGGGAGCTGGGAGAGAGACAGAGAGTGGTGTCAGCTTCTAACATCCTGCGGGGGCCTGATTCTGCCCCCTCCAGCCGTTCTGTGTTGTGCTTTAGCTGAGGTGTGGGTACCCCCCCCACACACTCCCTTTCACACCCCCCCGCCGTCCACTCCCGTCCTGCGGGGGCTCTGCTCCGCTCGCCCGTGGCCGTCGCTGCACTCCGCTGAGGTGCTTGTAGTCAATCAGCCCGTTTCTTTAGACGTGTGGTCTCCGCTCCAGTCCTCTCGCCTGGAAACAATGTGCTGAAGCGCAGCTGGCGGCAGTCAGAGGCATCCTGCTGGATTTTTCAAGACCGGCCAGTGAAAAGTCGTCCACGGCAGGCGGGACACCGCGATCCCCCCCCCCACCCCCGGCCCCCGGTTCATGTCCGCCGGAGGAGCTTCTCCAGCCTCTGCAGCCGGTCTGCTCGGAGACGCCGGAGGGGGCGGCGAGCTGGCAGAGAGCGCCGTCGCCGGCCGTACCCCAGGGGGCTGATCTTGTCCATGGGGGCACTGCCAATGCGCAGCTGGCTGTTGAACTTGTTCAGCCGGTCCATCAGGTCGTTCATGGCGCAGGTGCTCAGAGAGCAGCTGGACCGCTTGGCCTGGCCGTTGGAGCTCTTTGACCTCCTCACCCGTGTGCGGATATCAGTGCTGGAGAAAACATACAAAGGAGAGAGGAGTTTACTCGTGGATTCCACGCTCCGCAAGCCTGGCCAGTTCCCCTCAACATGAGGAACTGCTAATGGTATGCTTCACTCATATTTTCTGTCTTATAATTTAAAAAAGTTTCTTTGCGAAAAATGGAACTGACTCATTAAAGGAAACTTAGTCTTACCTTGAGTGAGGGCTAAAGGCATCCCTGACATCTTCTGGTTTAACGAACTGCATCACTTCTCCCATTCCACTTAAGTCTCGTTTCGTTCTGCTCTGCAGCCAGACGCTCAGTCTGCCAGGGAGTGAAAGGACTTCATTAGAAACCGGCACACAGTACACTGCTGCTGGGCTAGTATAAAACATGGCTGAGCTGCCAGTAAAACAGCAGGACCTGACAGGATCAAACTAATTATAAATGAATTAGGAATGAAATCCGCTTACCTCTTTTTCATCTCTGAGCTTAGACTGGGCTTTGCACTCTCCACACTCAGTGTAAATGTTGCGAGCAGAGAGCAACACAGGGTGGTCTGAAGTAGCAGTTTCATTCTGACTGAAAGCTGTTGAAAAAGACGACCACTTGTTACTCATTCATTCATTCATATAAAAAATGCTTAATATTTCAGTTACTTTGTCCTTATAATCACTCTCTGCCCTGAGCTACACCTGAACTTGCTTGCACAAGAGTAGAGAGTAGAGTCCAAAAGCCAAACTGTTACCTCTGTCCATCCACTTCTTTAAAAAGACACTGGAGATATCATTAATGCTAATAAAGAAACCGTTTTTCCCCAGAATCTCAGGGAGCAGCTCAGTCTGTGGTGGAGGAGCACTTAAACTTCATTAGTATACTATAAACTTCATTAGTATGTTTTTTAAAAACTTCACTGCACTTAGCTACAGGACTTCACTTTGCAGACTCATTGCGGTATGATCTGCACTGCCAGGGACGAGCTCCTAAGAATTTTTTGTTCTGTTTTTTTCCTGAGAGCTCCCATAGACGTGATCAAAACTTTACATTCAGCAAGACAAGAGCAGAAACATCTTACACAACCTGTCTAGATAAGTCCCTAAAGAGACCGGTCAGACCCCAGGAAGAAAGTACAAAAAGTTCAATTGAAATTCTGACAGATATTTAACATAAGAACTCCACATACCTGAAACAGAAAGTAATCCGCTTGATTAAGGTGCTAAGAGAGACTTCTGACAAAGTATCCCAGAGCTTGCAGGGCTCCTATTAGTGTTGGTAGGCAGCCGTGACACTTAGCTAATAGTCTGACTCGCAAAGCCGGACTTGGGAGCATTTATAGTGCAGGTGGGAGGGGCTTGCCGACTCATATTCTCTCATCCCTCATCCTAACTCTTCCACTAGCCAGCACATGACTGCAAAAACATGACCTGCCTATCATAAACATAATGCTATCATATTTTCAGGGAATTAAAAAAATGTAAGTAAATTCCATACCACTGACGGTGACCTCATGCACGCCTCAGAGGCGCATGCTACAATACAATTTTTTTTCTTGCTCCATAAAAATCAGCTGTTGCTTTTAAATGTTTCTTATTATAATTCTTGTAAACTTTGGATTAGGTCAACTTTAGCTAAATTTGTTTAATCCTAAGTTTATATTAAATCATGTGTGCGTATGTGTGCGTGTGTGTGCATGTACACATAAGTAGCAAAAGAAGGAGTTTATTGATTGTTTAATGATGTAGTTCTTTGGAAAGTATGTGAAATAATGTGAAGCTGACTGAGGGGTGCACTGATAAAACAAAACAAAAAAACAAATATACCTTTTTTTAATGACAAATCTTATAGCAAACTGTTCAACAATCTGGTATCACTTCTTGTAAACATAAATAGGGCAAAAGGAAGAAGTCTGGCTAGAACTGATATATATATATATACACACACACACATATATATATATTACACTGCGGGGACAAGTCCTCACATTGTGATAAAAACTTGACATTATAATCTTGTGAGGACCGTTTTTCAGTCCACACAAGGGGAAACTGAATTTTCTATTTTTCCTGCAATCAAAACACTAGAAATGCCAAATGACTTGTATATTTTTGGTTACTTAGAGTTAAGGTTGGGGCTGGGTAGGGGCTATGGATCTCATCGCTGGGATTAGGGTTTTGCCCATAGAAATGAATGGAGGGTCCCCACAAAGATAAGAATACAAACGTGTGTGTGTGTGTGTGTGTGTGTGTGTATTGCTGCCCTGCAGTGGTATCTCTCATGAAACTCACGCATAATCAAAACATAATGTCAAAATCAAAAAGGCAGAACTTGTTTTAAACACAGCCTAATCTGTTCTCAATAGATCTTTATAACATGTTTACTACTGTGATAGAGTAGTGAGTGCATTTCAGAAAGCTCAAAGTGACCTTCACCGTAAGTTGTCTAGAATTGCAAATGAACGTTTGGTTGCTTGTGATTATGGTAACAGCACTTGAACTGCTTTGTAAGTACTCTGGATGTATTTTAAACAACTGATTAAACAGCCTGTGCGTGCCCGGTTGGAAAATAGCTAGGGCTAAACACATTTTCCACTTTCTTGATATGTAAATCATTCAGGCAGTTGCACAGAGGGAGTCATAAAGTTTAGCTTTTCAGCATGTGACTTCACAGCTTTGCGCCTGTTTGATAAACTAAGCAATATGGAGAATCTTAATTGGACACAAAAGTATTATTGTCGGCTGGGGTGGAATTTTACTGAACCTTTATATGTCATTCAGGCGAACACAGTGATTGTGCTGTGTTAGAGAAATGATATCCTTATTTGGTAATTTTGCTTGGAAAATTGCACAAGAGACAATAATGATAAACTCATGTGATTGTGTGCAAATTACTACTCATATATAGCAAATGCTGATGTGAAGATTGTCAGGGGGCTGATTCCAATTCGTGTTGCAGTTACCCCAACTTCTCGGAATGCAGGGATGGGAGAGAATCCGTACAGAGATGATGTTGTGAAATATTTCTTACATGAATCAGTCCTACTGTCAAAAGACTCATAACTGACCTAGAAATTTCATGGAGTATGGCCATAGATTTCTTCATCAATTGTTTTTGCTTTGCCAGTAGTCACAATAGGCTTTTTGACTTTACCAGACTGTGCCATCTGCCAAGATTTTTTTTTAATAAAATGACCATCAGTGATTACTGGTGAGTTCCATTTGAACTGGGAAGTCGGAATTTACCAGTTCTTAGTTGGAAATGCCAACTGGAACGCCCCCTGAAGTCAGAGTTCTGACTCAGAAAGTCGGAGGAACCTCTACTACTCCAACCTCAGACTCCTAGATGGTTGTGACCTTCATCCACCTAAGTGAAAGCTGTAGTTATACATCGTTTATTATCACTTGTCTTTTCTGGATTTCATTGAATTGGTTGTACACACGGTACTGTCCACCCTGCATCTGTGGACGTGTTGCTACAGTGTTCGTGTGCGCAAAATACTGCGTAATGCACCGTTATCGACTGCAATTGCTGACAATGGCTAACAATGAGTCTGGCTAGAACTGATACTGCTAGATGGCTTTTCGACTGATTGTGCTGGAATGCCGTTAACTCGGTTGTGACATCATTCCCAGCTCCTACTTCCGAGGTAATGGAACACAGCATAAGCCCCCCCACTGGTACGTGACACAGCTTTTAGAGTAGATTGTATCGTTCTAGCATCACCGCTAACAGGACTGTGTCAGAGTTTTAAATATATATAACCTTGATGCTTTTTTAACTTGCCCTGTGAAAATGCAAATGCTGGCATAGAGTGAGAGTGGCTGAAAGGCCATTTGCAGTGCTTTTAGTCAAAGGCACTGCAATTTAAGCAAAAGCAAAGAATTTAAGCTGAAATCAAACTCATCATGAATGTACTCAATGATACTGACTTGCTTTAAGCTACATGCACCACTTTTCCCATTCTGTGTGCAATATTAGCTCACAGTAAGTACAATGGAGGAGTGTCAGTAGCTAATTGGAAATGTTTTATAGCTAAAGAGTTCCTGTTTATAGCACAGGCAGAAACAATCCTCGCAGACCAGCACTGATTTTCCACCATGATGTGACAACTCCTGCTGTTTGCTCTGTACATTTAGCAGTGGAAGTTTATGGACCACTGCAAGCCAGTGTTGCCCAGTTACTGAGTGCCTGTTGTTTTTAAACTTGAAGGTGACCCTGCTAATGTGACTCAGTGATCTGACTTTTACATGACTGAGCACTGTGTCTCATTGTACCTAGAAACCTCTGTGTATTCTTCATGTTACGTGGAGAAACCTTTCTTGTTTTTGAAGACAGAGCAGATGCTGGAGCCTACAGTATATCAAGCAGGGCACAAGGCTGGGCTACACCAAAGGCGTAAGTTTGGTTTCAACATTGGTAGGGACCACATCATCCCTGACCCCCACTCTCCTAAACACACAGTGCTCTCACAATATTGGTTAGGATGTGTCCCTACACTCCATCCCCAAATCTACGCTCTGGATACATGCACACATCAAGTGCTGGTCTGGGAGGTTTTTTCTGCCTGTGCTATAAACTGTCTGACACTCCTCCTTTGTACTTAATGTGAGCTAATACACACACTCATAGAATTTCGATACTGAGCATTTACATACTGCGAAGGAGATGAAACACGGAGAACATGCAAACATACACAGAGCAAAGATTTGCCATAGCATCTCGATAGATCTGGCTTTAATAACCCAAATTAATAATAAATAATTCAACAGCAATGATTGCAGTAGTTTATCAGTTGCTTTAAAATGATTTATGGTATCTCAAAAACTAAAACAAGACGCAACTAGGCTACTTCACCATAATCACATCTAATAATCCAACCGTAATCAAACAGGGAATATTCTTACAATTCGTAATTAATTCCCGTGTTTTGATTTGTGTGTTTCGGATATATAAAATTGTTTTTTTTTTTGTCGATGTGACACATTTCAGCGATAAGTATTTTGCAAGCCCGATTTCTTATCAGTTTTCCAGCGGGGAGCACCCGCGAAACTCTAGGCCTCCACCCAAGCGTGGTCACTCTCCGCGACGCGCAGGCGCACTGCTCCCGCTGCTGTCAAACATGGCTGTGCTTTTTGGATAAAGAAAAATGTTCAATAGGCTTGTTAGATTTCCAATAGCATCAAACGATGGCTAGATTGGCTGATTATTTCATTGTGGTGGGATATGATCGCGAAAAGACAGGTGAGTTCCCAAATTTACTTATTTCAGCGTGGATACAACATTGAGAATACCTTTTTTTTCTCAGGCCATAACACTGAGACAATACTGTACTGGGATATCCAGGTTGGAGGATTGCCACTTTGCGCTTGATGGTTTCACATTGAAATACTAAATATTTAATACAAAGTTATACATTTGTCGGACATGAATGCTGCGATGTATGCTGTCTGTAATCAGATACAAAAAAGAAACTAAGTATGCCGTCAGATTTGGAATGTATTACAAGTATAACTAGATTGAAGTTTGCCTCAAATGAGTCAACCTGTCATTCCTTTTCTAAGTGAATGACAAGTCGATGTGATTGTGGTAGGTTATATATACAAAGGCATGTATATCAATTCAAAAAGTTAACCAACATTCCTACCTATCACAAACGATGTTTACGACCTCTTTCCTAAGCCATACACTCGGCAGCGGTTTAACTGGAATACTAAACTATAGACTTACTAAACTATATACTTTAAAGCTTTTAAAACAGGTTAACAAGAGTCGGCGTTGGAAACGCTATTTTTTGTTATATGTGTTATTTTCTGGTCCATTTTTGTTTACTTTTTCCATATATCTTTTCGATAATTCTTTTATGCTGTTATTTTTTTCTTATTTATTCCAAACACGTTGTATTTATATTTCTGTGGCGTTTAATGCGGTGTTTTTGCTCCTGTAAAAACAACACAGCTGCTCCTTTAGTGTAGTATTGGGGACTAGAGACAAACGGGTCCGCGCGTCGCTGCTGCTGAATGGGCGCTTTCCTGGGAAACTTCCTCTGCTGTGCGAAGGCGATTCGTCATCTTTACTGCTAGGAAACATTCGTCATTAAAAAGGCCGGAATGAATAGTGCATCTCCGAGGGGTGCGCTGGTTATACTGTATCCTACTCCGAGCAAAGGCCTAGAATTGCACGTCTCACTAACGCTGATTTGTGTTTTTTCCGCAAAATCTGTGCAAAGTGAAAGCGCCACATCACTAATTTCTGAAGATATGTGCAAGTTATTTTTAATAGAAATTATTTCATATCATTCATAAATTACGTATTAGTAGTAGTGGTAAGAGTGGTAGTAATAGTAATAATGACAACTTTTTTTGTCAGTAGTTATTTTAGATTAATTGTTTTTATACGAGAGGGAAAATATGTCAGTTATGGCTGAACAATTACAAAATCTGCCAGATTTTTGGGGTATGCATGTAGCTTTTTACTGGAAAAGAATCTCCTGTGTTGCTGAACTCGTTAAGGAAGAGCATTATGCAGTGTCAGCATGCATTAATATTTGAAAACACATGTGGAGTGCAATAATGAGTATAATAGTTGTGTTATTAAAGTAGAATAACTCACTAAAGGGAATTTACCTTTTATTGTTTTAAAATTTGTGTATTGGTCGGTTACTAGCTGGAAATGAAATATAAGTATTTTATGCAACTGGAAAGAATTAAAATGCATGCATTCATCTCATATTCTAGTTAGTGTAGAACCAAAACATATAAGCTTTAATGATTGGTGTAGCATAATTGTAATAATAATACTTGTAATAATGTGTTATAATTTGTTTCATTGTTTGTGAATTTAACAATTATTCAGAAATTAGCAAGGTAACTGAACCAACAGGCCATTGTTTGCTGATTACGTCAACATTTTGAGTTGGCTGTTTGGATAAATATGAGTACTGAACACAATCAGAAGAATTTAAAGAATTTTAGTATGTATGCTTAAGTTTATTCTTGGAAATACACATTTACCATTACCTTTTTAAAAATACACTTGTATTTGCCTGTTGCACAATGAGGTCAGAAACAGAAAGTTCTTATCTCATTGCTGTTTGGAAATCAGTATCTGGGTTTTTCATAACTGATGGAATATCAAAATCCTAAGTTTGAGAAGTTCTTTGCAGTCATGTGGTTGGAAAAAAAATGCATTAAAATATGTGTCCTAATTATTTATTAAATAAGTAAATTGTCCTTGGTAAGAGTAAGACCCAAATAACAAGGAACAATCTGGTGCTGAAAGGAACTGAATATTTCTCTCTTTCTATGTTTCCAAAATATGCTGTCCTTGCAAAATCTCTCTAAAAATCTTAAAATGTATAAATTTTCAATGTCTTATCTTTATAAATACTTCATTCTTAATTATTAGGTAGACGCTTAAGCTTTCAGTTGAGCTAGCTTTTCCATACTCATACGTGTGATTTATTCATGACCTACAGGCTATGGCCATTTGAGCCTAGTACATGGAGAATATCAGTAACATTAGCTTGCATCGTCGCGAACTATAAACCAAACGCATGCCTTGCTGTAAAGTTTGAAAAGTAGATTGGCTCAAGGGGAGTCTGATCTGCTGGTGAGGCTAAGTGAAAACAGTGAGTGTAATAATCAAAACAAAGCATTTTAATTTTTTTGTTTGTTTGTTTTTCCTTAAAGATGTAGAGAGCATTACCCATACAAATGGTTTTGTTTCAGGGTGTAATTAATAACTTAAATAGTTTAAGCAGTCACTGGGCAAGTGGGGGCAATTACATTGTGCACAAGGCTTAGGGATTATTACTGCACAATTGCTTGTTATTGTTTAGCGGCAGTAAAAAAGGAATTTCTGCTGTCTTGATATGTGAATGTAGTGCACATTCCTGCGGTCCATTATCTGGGGGTCAAGACAGATTCTGTGAAGGGGTTTGAACTTAAGTGAATCATACCAAGTAATTTACTTTAAGATGACCTTAGAGTATGTGTACCAAACTTAAGATTCTGCTTTTGAAAATAATTCAGATGAAGAACATTGCAAATATACAGGTTACTTTTCTGATTTGGTAATCACAACCAAAAGATTGTTACTTAAAATATTAAGACTAAGCTATAATATCCATCCATCCATCCATCCATCCATCCATCCATCCATCCATCCATCCATCCATCCATCCATCCATCCATCTTCCAGCTGCTTATCCTAGTCTGGATCGCAGAGGACCTGAAGCCTGTTCTAGTTTGTGTTCATTCTGATTGGGATGTCAGTCCACTGCAGGACACATACACACACATAAAAACGGGCTATTTAGTGAAGCTAATTGCTTGTCTTTGGAAACCCAAGTGTCTGGAAGATACCCAGGTGACATGGGGAGAACATGCCAGTTCCACACGTAGAACAGAGGTGAGCTTTGACCCACCATCACTGGAGGTGTGATGCCAGCATGGCATCCTCTAATATCAGCCATCTACACCTAAGAAGATTTAAAAATGAAATTGTAAGCCTCGTTTCCACCAACGCGGTACCAGTGCTGGTCCCGGACATTTTCCCGATCCGGCACTGGTTCCAGGCGTTTCCACCGCATGGCCCTGGGCCAGAAAAAACAGCTCCAGCGCGGCGCCACAGAAAAGCTGGGCTCAGAATGTGGCACCGTAATGTCAGTGAAAGTGGGACGGGCTATGGCGTCCAAACCTTCCATATATCCGGAAAATTCAATCCATAACCAATATAGTTAGTCTAATAACAGCGCTGCTGGCAGTGAAACAACTTGCCAGCTTATTAGCGGAATAAGGTTACATCGTTTTTTATTCTGAGAAAAACGAAAGAGCGATCTGTTGGCTAGATTTAATAATAAAGTATAAGTATGTTGCAGGCCGAATAAATAAAATATTATGGTGTTTGAGTGGCAAAGAAACCATTTGGCGGTCAGTAAAGTTCAGTTTTTAGCAGGCTCTTTTATTGTGCAATCCTTAAAAGGACAGCGGTAAAACAGTGAGCGAGAATAAACTCACTCACACACAGACAGGGAGCCTATACGGAGACAAAAGTGGATGCAGGCAAGAGACAAGGCGCAAAAAGTCATGCTCCGGAAACTTTTTTCGGTTCGGCAAAATAAATCCTAAAATCGAAATAGAGTTTAACCTTTACTTCACTTTCATTTCCACCTACGTAACATTTTTGTTACGTTCTTTTTTTTAAACTGGTGGAAATGCAGGCTGGTTCTCAAAAGACACCAAGCGAGAACCAGCCCGGCACCAACACCAGCTCCTTGTTCGTGGAAACAAGGTAATACTCTAGCCAGCTGATTAGGCTGCGTAATGATGTCACAGAGACTCTAGTTAGCCAATTAGCCTGTGTAATGAAGTCACAGAGACTCTGGTCAGCCGATTAGCCTGTATAATGAAGTCACAGAGACTCTGGTCAGCCGATTAGCCTGTGTAATGAAGTCGCAGAGACTCTGGTCAGCCGATTAACCTGTGTAATGAAGTCACAGAGACTCTAGTCAGCCGATTAGCCTGTGTAATGAAGTCACAGAGACTCTGGTCAGCCGATTAGCCTGTATAATGAAGTCACAGAGACTCTGGTCAGCCGATTAACCTGTGTAATGAAGTCACAGAGACTCTGGTCAGCCGATTAGCCTGTATAATGAAGTCACAGAGACTCTGGTCAGCCGATTAGCCTGTGTAATGAAGTCGCAGAGACTCTGGTCAGCCGATTAACCTGTGTAATGAAGTCACAGAGACTCTAGTCAGCCGATTAGCCTGGATACCTTATGAAGCTGACATATCCCAATTAATATTCCAGTTTTGTCAGTCAGCACGATGGTAACATGAATTAAATTCTTTTTGTTTGTAAGTCATAAATTCTTTGTGATACTCTGACTGTCCTTTGTACATGTTATGATGCAGGTGTGTAGGGGCACTTAATTTTTAAATCTGAATTTTTCAATTTTTTGATGATTTGAAAAAGCCATGAAATGGCTTGGTCTTAGTGGGGTGGTTTTCTGTTCCATTGATAAAATTGTGTGTGTGTGTGTGTGTGTGTATGTGTGAGCGGGTATACCTTACTTTATGGGGACAACGTGATGAATACCCGTTTTTTTTTTTAAATAAACATCTGTGACTGCAATGAAAAAACTAAAAATGCATAAACTCTTGTATTTTGCTTGGTTATTTATGGTTATGCTTAGGGCTGTGTAGGGGTTAAGGTTGTCATACTTAGCGTTAGCATTTTTCCCATACAAATGAATGAGCGGTCCCCGTAAAGATATGTTTACCCGACATGTGCGTGTGTGTGCAGTTTGTTTGTATTCGGGACATGATGGCTATACCATTTAAATCAGTGGATTTTGGAGTGTGTCATGTTCCACTGGAATTGTGTGCCTTCTTTCACTCGCCTTGGCCTTGGCTTCCTGGAGGACCCCCCCCCCCCCACACACACACACACACTTGCATTTCTGGACCTGCAAACGATTCTTGCTTGAATAACTGTTGCCTTGAGTCATTTATGGACAATGTTAGATATCTGTTTGTCTAACCTTCTCATCCTTTATCAAAAAGTACCAGTGGACAAGGCCTGGAACGCCATTTGGCATGGTTGGTTGTGTATCTTGGCAGGGCACCAAAGTGAGCTTCTGGAGTTGTAATGTGCGGGTCAACAAGGACATGAGATCCCTCGTGGAGTGCGCTGCATGTCAGGTATATGTGCTGTGCATTGCCATCGAGCACCAGATTGACTCCTTCAGCAGAAACTAGATCAGTCCGGCTGTAACCAGTGTTCAAAAATCCCATCTACATTCTGCTGGATAAAGCACAAGTTACCTAGCTTTTCAGTTTATGCTAAGGCTATGTAGTTGCTTACCCTGTGGGTTTTTGCTTTAGGTAATGAAGCTGTCTTACCTAGCCACCCTCGTGGTGATTTTACCTTTTCTTGCATTGTCAGGCCTGAGTTGGAATGGGAGGATGAGGCAGGAAAGCAGCCTAGACTCTGACACAGGTCATTATACATACTGAACTACATAAACAATTTTCATGAATTGTGGAGAAACAAGAAGGATTAGGGTAGAAGTTTTGTACCTCATTTTATCATGTAAAAGTCAGTCTGTTCCTCCTTTAAATAACATAATGATTCTCTTGATAAACCCAGGTATGTTTTCATTTGGTACATTTGTTTTGTAACATTATATGTGCTTGTCAGGTAAAGGTCAGTACAAATAAACATACTTGATTAAGGTAAACCTTGTGTAAATGGGTCTCCTGTGAAGATTACTCCTGTTTGTAATACTTGTAGCTTTGCCATCTCCTGCAGTATGTTTTCATCATTGTCCTGGCTTGGAATGTTAGTGTCTCATTGCTGCTTTGAACTGGCAGCACATGTTTCATAGGTACGCTGTTCTCCAGGAACTAGTGAAAAGAGTCTGTAAAATTGTTCAGGCAATAAACAGTAATTTGCAAGAGAGAAATCCAAAAAGCTACTGTGCAATGGGCTTTTGTCATGACAATTGAGCCTTTCCTTTGAAACATAATGTATTAAAATGCACACTATTCAGTTTCAAAGGCATAAAGGTAATGACACTTGACTCTTTTTACACCATTAGCATTTACTAAGCAATATGAATCTGGAGCCAGAAATCACATCTGGATTGCTCTTAGGAAACCAAACATTTTGGCGATTCAAGCATGCAAGATTTCAATGAATGGATGAAATCTTTAATGAGCAAATAGCACAAAACTGCAAATGTAATTACCAGTGCTGCGCAGCTGATAGGAAAATGGGGAGGTTTGCCTGGAACAGGAGCCAAATGTCAGAGCCTGCTTAGGAAAGTGCTGGCCCATGCTCCTAATAAGGAATAGCTAATTGTACCTCTAAAAATGACTTATCAGCACAGATATGTTTCAAGGGATCAACATGTTATGAATCATGAAGCTGGAAGTACATTTTCATGGATTGCCTATGTATTTTGTCATCCAACATAATGGAAAGATTTCAGTTATGGTTGTCCGAAAATCTGTTATCATTAAGTAGTGTTTTTCATAGTCAGTGTTTGTTTTATTTCTTCATGACAGTAGATGATGTAATAACAAACACATACTGTAGTGCTCAAGAGGCCCCGAACAGGTTTTTCAAATTTGACAGGAAGTTAATAACATAAATTCTCTTGATGTGATTCAGATGCTGTTGGGCTGTTTTTGTCTAGAATTCATTTTTGGCAGAATTTCAGCCGCATCACTTTTCAGCTACCTCTTTAAATTTTTACACAATTGAAGATGTGCGCTGCAAGTTAAGATGAAATTCAGCGATTAAATAAAGCATCCATCAATTTATAAAATATCTTAATACGATTTATAGATAAGGTCTCCGGTCATGTTGGCTGATTTTCCCATTGTGTGTGTGGGTTTGTATGTGTGTCCCCACAATGTGCTAAAGCCTGTGTGCGTCTGCCTGCTGAAGTGTGTGAACCTGAAAAAAGGAACACCTTATTGCAAAGGCACTTCAATAATGTGTCACTATTGCTTATATCAGATGGATGTCCAGTAGTAAGGATGTGATTTTTATTGAGCCGCTCACCTATAGACTGAACTAGGCCTGGGAATCTTGGATTCTGCATGTATTTTAGAAATACCTGTGGACTATATGAGCTGTGTGATTCAGATCTGAACAGAGAGCCTCCATGAGTGTGCTAGGCGCAATAATAAAATGATCATTGTGTATTTATTTAAGTTAAGAATTCTTTACCCAGAATGGCTTAAAAATCCAAGCAACACAGCTATCGGCACAACAAAGTTTTATCTCTGAGTTATAATGGATTTTCCATTAGCATTAGCATTTTTTTAACTGGAGACAAAGTCGTCTGCTTTATATGATATGAATGGTTTTGTTTAATCCCAGTCTGCTGTATTTTCCTACCGGACTTTCAGCCTGAACTGTTGGAGCTAACAATTTATTACCCAAACGTATTACTATACTGTCAATTTTTTCTAACCATAAAAGCCTACATCAGAGTTGATGCATTAAAATAACTTTATAGTTAAACTGCTAAAACATGTAAAAGTATCAAGGTTAGGAGTGGGTGACACTATAAAACTGTTCCTTTTTTGCAAGATCCTTATTTATGGAGGCCTGAAGGGCAAAACACACCAGCAAACATTAGAGCGCAACAGCAAATGGGAAAACACGCCAGCAAGTACGAAAACACTGCAACATTAGTGGCACTGAAAACGGAAAGGGTATGTTCCTACTGATCATCATGCTTGTTACTGATTGGACAAGAAACCTGTCATTCAGCCAACAGTCATAACTATAGTTAATGCAAAGGTACAGTATCTCACAAAAGTCAGTATAGCCCCTACATTTTTGTAAATATTTTATTATATCTTTTCATGGGACAACACTGACGATATGACACTTTGATACAATGTAAAGTAGTCAGTGTACGGCTTGTATAACAGTGTAAATTTGCTGTCCCCTCAAAATAACTAAACACACAGCCATTAATGTCTAAACCGCTGGCAACAAAAGTGAGTACACCCCTAAGCGAAAATGTCCAAATTGTGCCCAATTAGCCATTTTCCCTCCCCGGCGTCATGTGACTCATTAGTGTTGCAAGGTCTCAGGTGTGAATGGGGAGCAGGTGTGTTAAACTTGGTGTTATCGCCCTCACACACTCTCATACTGGTCACTGGAAGTTCAACATGGCAGCTCATGGCAAAGAACTCTCTGAGGATCTGAAAGAAAGACTTGTTGCTCTACATGAAGATGGCCTAGGCTATAAGAAGATTGCCAACGCCCTGAAACTGAGCTGCAGCACTGTGGCCAAGACCATACAGCGGTTTAACAGGACAGGTTCCACTCAGAACAGGCCTCGCCATGGTCGACCAAAGAAGCTGAGTGCATGTGCTCAGTCATTTCCAGAGGTTGTCCTTTGAAAATAGATGTATGAGTGCTGCCAGCAATGCTGCAGAGGTTGAAGGGGTGGGGGGGTCAGCCTGTCAGTGCTCAGGCCGCACGCCGCACACCACATCAAAGTGGTCTATGTGGCTGTCTACATGGCTGTCTACATGGCTGTCTTCCCGGAAGGAAGCCTCTTCTAAAGATGATGCACAAGAAAGCCTGCAAAAAGTTTGCTGAAGGCAAGCAGACTAAGGACATGGATTACTGGAACCGAACTGATGAGACCAAGACAAGGCAGGGCACCATATTTTTCTAGCTTGCCGGCTAACATTAGCTGACTAGATTAAGGTTGACATATCAAGCCGTGACCTTGTTTTAAATCAGCGGTAAAGGTAACAAGTTATTAAAATGATGTCTGATAATGTTATACTATTACATTAAACTACATAAAAAATAAAGTTTTGTTAGGTTATTCAGATATGCCATTTTCACCACTTTTTAAAAAATTTTTTGCAGCTAATGAAAAGGTGGTGTAAAAGTTGTGTTGAAACTATCTGCGTGGTGCAACTGATTATTGTGTAGTAGTTCCTGAACTGAAACTTAGGGGCAGTTTACTTTCACCACAGGCTACGATAAAACTTAGGGGGTGAAACCCACTGCAGAAAACTTGTAAATCTTCGTATCCTTGCAGAAAGAGTGATCGGGTCTATCAGGAGGAAATATTCCATTTTTACCTTTGCAAATGTTAAATATAAAAGAGGGAAACAAAAAATCCTTGAGTAAACAAAAAAGCAAGAATATTCTGTACCTTAAATGTCAGTCAGTTGTTCCATTTGAGTGAGAATTTTCTGGAACTTGAAAAATAAAGCAGCACCTACTGACAAACTGAATAATGACCCGCTTCATTCGTGGTGCCAGCTGAAGGTTTGTTCTATATTGTGCTTTTAAATACGGATCAATGAGAAATCTCTTAAATCACAATCACGTTATTTACATGCATAATAGAAATCGGTGAAAATGAAATTCTTCTGCCACAGTTACAGGGGAGGGAACGGGTGCATGGGGGACAACAGGACAGAACAGTACAAACATACAAACAGTGCACTAAGAGATGGGACAGTACTGTGTGGAGTGGAGCAATAGATATATTCACTATGCATACGTTTGTGCAGGTTAGGAAATGTGCAAAGACCATTGATAAAAGTGCAAACAAATATGCAAATAGTACAACCAAATGTATGAAGTTCCCCATCTTTCTTGGCAAGGAAACAGGTTCTTCCAGGAGTAATGGACATTTTCTGGGAGTGGTTGACCTAGTGAGCAATTATACGAACACAAGAGCGAATTAATCGACATTGAAACAAATAAATTGATCTGCAATTTACCTATAAAACACATTGATTTATGTGAGATAAAACCAGATTTGTTTTAACGACAACGAAAATAGACACAGCACTGTAATGTTAACATTACAGCCCAGAACAAAGGTTTTCAGTGCCACTAATGTAGTGTTTTTGTATTTGCTGGTGTGTGTTCGTACTTGGTGTGCTTTCATATTTGCTGGTGTATTTTGCCCTTCTGGGCTTCCATACTTATTTTTCTTATCTGCTTATTATGAATATCTTCTGGAATTGAACTTATTGTGATGTACAGCAATAGTCAAAAGTTTGGACATGTCAAGCTGCCTAGGAGAGTTGCATCACATGACCTGGCCACCTGACTTAAACACAGTAGAAATAGTTTTTGGAGTTTGACCAGAGAGTGGAGGAAAAGTGGCTGAGTGCTCGGAATACATGTGAGACCTCCTTCAGGACAGCTGGAAAAGCATCCCAGGAGGCCACCTCGTGAAACTGGTGTAGAGGAGACAGTGGGGTCAGCCTGTCCCTGGAGCAGTTGGGGTTAAGGGTCACGCTAAAATGCCCAATGGTGGGATCTGCTGACCATGGGATTTGAACCAGCAACCTTTTGAATCCCAACCCGCAGAGCTGCCACCCACCCCCAACAAATTATTTTTTTAAGATAACTTTTTTGTAAGTTCATAATTCCATGTCTGTTTATTTTATGGTTTTGTTGTCTTTATAATTATTATAAAATGTAGAGAATAGTACAAATAAACTTTCCGTAGGGTAGGCTTGTCCAAACTTTTGACTGGTACTGTGTTCATAATGGTTAATTGAACTATAACTGGGGAAACTGAGTATACTAAGAAAATGTGGGGCAAGATTAGAAGTCAAAATCCTCTTGGTTATTTCAGAGAACACGTCTAATGCAGACTTCTGCTATAGCAACTCATCACTCTCCTATGGCAGGGTTTTTCCATCTGCTTTGTGTCAGATTTTAATAGATCAGTGTCTTATTATGAAAATGTACAGCAATGTTTTTGTTTTGCCCAGGTACCCTTGTGTTCCCAACTTCCCATATCCTTGATTCATTCACGATTTTAGGCACAGTCATGAGGCAGTTATGCATGGAAATAACAATGAACATTTTAAAAAGAAAAAAGATGAGAACAGTAAGTGTATATTATTCACTTAATTGCAGTGATCAACACTTAAAATGACACTGGAATGACACGTATGGTTTCCGGTGCTGCATATTCTCTGCTTTCCTGCATAGGCTACAGACACCTCGCCATCAGCTTTGCAAGATGGGTTGATGAAGTGAACACAAATTCTTGAATATGAATAGACTAGCATGACTGTGAAACACACTGCCTTTTTTCATTAGGGGTATCCCGATCCACCTTTCTTTTGGTTCCCTGATCCGATCCATTCAATATTTATATCTGCCAATTCTGAGTCTCGATCCAATCTTTTGATAAATATTTAATTATACATACGCACGCAGAAGGCGTTGCCGCATTTTTGTCTAAATAAGCATTGTGATTTCGCAGTATTCTTCCTTACGTTTCTGCAAGGCCTAATAAGATTTGGTGTCCAAAACAGCGCTCTGTTGCGACCTCCTCTCGGAAGGATGGCATTGCAGACATCGCTGGTAGCTGTTGGGCCACTTTAATTGTCCAATTTAAAGAATTTTGACATAGCTGACATATCCTTAGTCAATAGTTTCAAGCCACATGCCTCACTTACTGCAGCCTGTGATGAATCCTTACAGTCTGCGCAACTGATGCAGGGAAATAAATAGATCGGTCTTGGGATTGGGTTTTCTGGTAGCCGATATCAATCAATTAAAAAAAATGCCCGGATTGGCCCCGATTCAGATCTTTGATATCGGATTGGGACATCACTCGTTTCAGTGGGCTGTTACTGCATATATTGTGTTGTTTTGATCAGAGGATCTTGCTGAGACATACCCTATAGGTTAAACCGAGTATTTAAAGTTCAACAATATGTTTTTGTATGGCAAAGTCATGTTTTTGAATGGGAGTTATTCCATATATTCGTCCATATATAGTTCATTTATATAAAATCAAAGCATACACTGATGCTCCATTAGACATTCTTGCCTCATACCTGTGGCCAAACACATTGGGGTTTTTGTCAGTGTAATTCTTGTGAAACTAGAGACTCGGGGTCTAATTTTTTTTAGCTGCAATGAGACTAATGGAAACAAAACACAGCCGCTCGCCTTGGCCAGGTTACGATAACATGGGAGCTGCGATGTGTGATTTTGATTAGAGAGGGGTGACTGGCGTGCAGGGCGGCCTGGAGCATCCTTTGAAAAAGAGAACACAGAAATTAAATTAATAGCTAGAGTGTGTATACTGAACTGTGTACCTTTTCCCTTTTAGGATCTGAGCTTTGCATTGAGGTGAGTTTCTTAGGGCTTGATCTAGAGCAGACGTGCTCCTTCACCATCATAATTCTAGTGTGTTCGGCAAGTGTCAGCAGTGGCAGCGAGCCACAGAGTGTCCTGTCTACCCTCTATTGGCGGTGATCCCACTGACCTGCTTTTGTCTCCCACTGTTTCTCCGATGATGGTGCTGCTGTCCTGGAAACAGACGTAGCCTGTAGTTTGACCCAAAATGATATTGCAGTTGAGTGCTGTAACACACTTTTGCTAGGCATTTGAAATAAAGCCAGAATTGAATCAAGCCAAACAAATCTTTTGTCAAAACACGATCTTATCATTATCAAGCAAATTGTGCGTTAAGACATTCCAGACTTATTTTGTGTGAATCACTTTTGACCTTCATTTGGTCTTAATGTTTTGTTTTACAGTCAGGTTTTAATTTTAACTTTTTCAGATAGCATTTAATGCAGGGCTGTCTGTTATAGCTACTTGGATGAACATAATCTTTTTTCCGTTATTTGCTGACCTCTGAAATGTGAACTAATGTCAGCTAAAATAAAAAACAAAATTTTCCATTATATGTCTTGCTTACAGAGTTGGCCGCATGGAATGACTTTCAAGGTAAATAATTGGCTGAGTAATGGTGCAATTTCAGTGTTTACATGATGCTAATTTATTGCTGTATTCCTCTTGTGGTGGTGTTAGCCCTCTAGTGGAGAGTGGGGAATAAGGATCTATATGCTAACCTTCCCTGCACCTGTTCATGGTGGAAGTCAAACCAGGTTAGCTAGCTTACGTGGAGATGACGAAAGTCGGGTAATAACTCTGGGAATCTCAAGCTGCTTGATATGGAAGGCTGATTTATGAAGCATTTTTGCTGTTTAGACAAAGGCCAAAAAAAATAATTTTCAGAGAGACTGAACATCTGTTGGAATCAAGGGAGAATTCAATCAGTCAGCATTTGTTTTGGAGACTGTAACAATCACACATTAAAACGATCCCTTAATGCAGCAGGTGTAAGTGTCTTCAGCCAGCATTTATGCAGTTAATACTGTATCTATCAGCCCATAACTCTCCTTCAGTTTTTCTTCAAAACATGTTTAGGTCAGTGCACACCTTTTGAAGAGATCCAGGAATGTTGAACTTGACCACGCTTACTTAAACCATTTGCGTAAGTAGAATTGTATGAGTGCCATTGTGCGCAAACATTGTATGCTATGCGCACTGACTGTGTTGAAAGATTAAGACTCTGGTTTCAGATCATGTCCTCCAAGCTTAGATGCACTCTGATTGTTCCTCTGGCTGCTGCTTTTAAAGTAACTAACTGCCAAATGCGTAGTTTCATATGGCTGGTGGACAAACTCGACAAAAATCTGACTTTTTAGTGAAGGAGTAGCTTAAAGTTTTCATGCCCAGCATATAGAATTGAATAGTGATGCCTTGTTTATCCCAATGGGGAAATTATCTTTTCATTTGTCCCAGCTTTCTGGCTGGGAGATACACAGATGCATATGGTTGAATGACAAATAAGGCTTTAACCAATTGAAAAATGTCTGGTGGTGCAACCAAAAATGATTATATTTTAGTTATTCTTTCAAAAAAAAAAAAAAACCTCAATAATGTAACCATTTAAGTGTCTAAAATGCATTAGATATTATTATTTGTCTAAAATGCATTAGATATTATAATCTGTATTCACTGGACGTGGAATTAATATGATTTTGGGACCAGTCTGCCACCACCGACATTGCAGACACTTGGCTTGCTGTGACAATAACTAAAAAGTTTTTGGATGGATCTTTTTCAGATTTCACAGAGGCATTTGTATGGGTAATGAATTGGAACTGATCAAATTTTCAGACGGATCACTCCAAAACTGATCTTCTTGGCAGCAAAGGGAAGGCAGTCGACATTTGTAATTAGTGAAAAACTATTTGATGGATGTTATTACTGCTTCTCAGAAATATATGGATGATGATCTACAGTTGATTTTATTTTCATATAGATTGTACCAAAAATGAAGCAGCAACATTGTGTGGCAGCTGTAGAAGATGCTCGGTCTTATGAACACAGTAACTCTAAAAGTGTTGTACGGGTCTTTTTAAAATTTTATGTAGGGGGGACAAAATGTAAGTACTCAAATTTCGGGAAAGATCACCTCAAAATTGAAGCAGCAATGCATACTGATTACAAAATAGGGTCGTTTCAGACATTTGATTCTGTTATTGCGATATCTGTGAAATATTTTTTGAGTTCTTTTTCAGCCTTTGCAAAGATGTTGTAAGAGTGGACCTGATCAGATTTTGAGACAAATCACACCAAAACTGAAGCAGTGCCACAAAGTCATAGCTAAGATAAAGATGGGTTGAAAAATGGCTTTAACCTTGTGAACAGCTATTTGTTATTTTTACTCTATTTCATCTGTTTGATCTTTGATAGATCTTGTTATTACTTCAGAAAAACATTATATTAATGAAAAGCGAGTGAAAGTAAGCGAGTGAAAGTGAAAATATTCCCCATGATAGACCCCAAATCCACCCAAAACTGGAACTGCACTACAGAGGGCAACAAAGAGCAGAAATGGAGCCTACAGCTGCCATCTAATTCCATGGATCTATAAGCAAAATTCCTATTGTACAGGTCAGAGGTTCTCAAACTGTGGATGATTTTCTCAATATTCTGTAATAAAGTTTATGTTGATTTTTCATCACTAGCCTTTCTGCTCAGCAAATTTCATTGGTAGCAGTACAGTGGCCAGTGTGGGGAACTGGACGAAAATTATCACGGGGGATTTAATCCTACCACTAGGGCTGGGTGCCATCACTGATGTCCCAGTTCACAAGGTCCTGAATTCATTTGAATTTCAATTTGATTTGATTCAATATTATCTGTGATGCCCAAAAGTTAGTAATCTGCCCAAATGTGTCATATCCTTATGTTTATGAAATTCGGTTAGCAGAACACGCCACATGCTCCTGTTTTGGTAAATCATGGAAGCGATAAGCCCTAAAGTGGAAGTGAATAAATCCACAGCTCAGTAGCCACACCATCTTTTGAAGGGGGAGATATTGTGGATAAACTAGTTAAAAAGACATCAGGGTTGTGGCGCTCACCATCGGATGTTGATTAAACATAAATATATGCTGAATTTATAACTTCACAGTACACCTCTCTATAATATTTGAGGTGTACTACTAATCTGCTTATCAGATTGTTTACTTACACCCACATTCATATACTACCAAAGAGCCGGCCTCCGAACAAATTTTTACATCCGTTATGTAAAGTTCTGTAATCACGTCATACATGTCAGGACTGATTTGTGCCTGCTGGTGCAACTTGTGGCAACACTGCCTGTTTATTTGACACGATAATAACAAAGTTCTACTTGGCTATAGCTTATTTCTGATAAAAATCATCTCCTTTTTGTTCCATATGTAGCACAATTCTAAGCACGAATATTTCAAACAATCACAATGTGATATTATGCAGCCCAACCTTAAGTGAAGCAGCTCCCACCATGATTTTTAATCTGTTTTTGTCTGCCATCTTGTTATGTGGGGGTAACATTTCAGAAGTCCATGGGAAAAGGCCATAGACTGTAAAAGGCATACATTAAAAAATTGACCTTGGGATTTTATGAATCGATATTGAATCATGTAAACAAAGAAGTTTAACCCACAAAGTTTAACCCCGCTTTGTGTATTTTGGATGAGTGGGGAGAGTGTGTAAGGTAGGCTTTTAATAATAGTATTTTCATAGTACTACGGTATTTTGTTTTGGTCAAATTTATCAGGATGTGGACCCTACCACCCCCCAGCCCACTAAGTGAAAAAACCAAGCATTAAGAATTCTTTGATTCATAAATACTGTTCATGTTGATTGTACTTAATCCTGTGCATATAATATAAATAAGAATGTACATGTTTTTTTGTTCATTTTTTATGGTGTACAAAGGGAATATGTCACTGTAGTATTGAAGTCTCCTGGGAAATGTAATGTTACAGTTCGCACTTGTCCCGTATATTGCACGATTGCTCCTTGTTGAAAAATAAAATTCTGTCCATTTTAAACCAACATGGGATGCGATTTGTCGTGTTCAATCTACCCCCCCACCAATTTTTCTCATCATGGACCCAGGGAGGTAGGGGATGACCTCCATTATTTCTTAAAATCGAAAGTGGCAACTTGATTGAGTGTTTCCATTCAAGCAATGACACTATGAGGATAAACCATGAGATTCTGGGCAGGCTGAACGATGCAATTTAATTCTTGGGTAGTCAGAAGCTGGCATTTAATGGACAGGAAGAGAATGAAAACTCTGACAGCAAAGGAAACCAGAGAAGTGCTTTCCCGCTATTATGATGTTCCGGCTTTTACTGGTGTATTTGAATCGCAGTGTAACATAGACCAAAATAGTCTGTGTAACCTTGTAGCCTACTCATTAAAATAAAAGCCAGATTCATTAAAAAAACTACCTGATATGTAAATATGTAAACGGTTATTATGACCATAAAGTATAGTGTTTGTCCATTAAAAAGTACAGGAGAATAAATTTTGAATGGGAGCCATATTATGCATTATTATAAAGATCTGGGCTAAGAAATGTATGCATATATTGCTTATTACCATACGAGTACTAAGCAGGGGTGGAAAGTAACAGTAGATTTACTTGTTTTTTTAAATAACAGTGGTACATAAGTAGTATTAATCTCAGGAATTGTTGCTTTCTAATCTAAGTCTAAGTTAAAAAAAAAAAAAATGGGAAAAGGTCACATGACAGAGTGCGAGTGAGAGAGTGGATACGGGCCACTGCCCACCAGCCATGAACATTTCTATTCAGTTGGACAGCAGGACCATGGAAGGTGCATCTTGCAAACCTACAGAGTCAGACATAAACCCACCTGGTACTTCTTCGTACTGGTCAACGTCGGAAGATATTGCCTGGCCGCACTTGGGAGCTTTTATTTTCACGTTAAAAAGGGATAACAGTGGGTTTTACGTTAAACCGCATCGGACCCTACAAGAGGTCCTCCAACTGGCGGGAAAAATTTGCAGGTTAGTGCCAGGATCGGCACTCCTTCCACCGTATAAATACCTCGCACAGTCTGAGGCAGTGGCCAGGACAATTTTTTTTTGCTTTCTGAGGAAGTAGCTCTGCTGCAGCCGCCTACAGGAAGGCCGCACGCATCATGAAAGGGATGGGGGAAAGTCCTCAGGAACCTCATTCCTGGAGGAGCCGAAACCGCCAGAGAGCTAATGGGGTCAGGCCCGTTGGGGAAAGATATTGGTGTGGAGCCGAGGCATCACCCGCTATGCGGAAGCACTTGAGTCCTAATTTGAGGCGGCTCATCCTGTGTCTTTGGCAGTGAGTCTTATTTGATCTATATGTGTTGTGTGGCTCTTTTCCTTTTGTGCCTGTTTGCCCTTAAGGCTTCCGTATTGGGCAGCATGAGGCTGACGGGACAGAGCTGTTGCCACAGACCTCCAGAACCAGAGGTTCAAATCCCACCTCTATATGTGTGGGGTTTGCATTTTCTCTTCTCTTGTGTGTGTTTATCGTACACTGATTTCCCACAGTCCAAAGACATAGACCAGTTAGTGTTTCCAATAAAGCCCATAGAGTGTGATTATATATGCATGTATCCTGTGATGAACTGCCAATCTGTCCGGGACACCCCCCTGCCAGAGGCTCCTGATAACCCTGACCAGGATAAATGTTTAGTAGATGGATGGAAAAACTAGGGGAATGATTTCAATCGTATGTCACATAAAGCTTAGGGGTAATGTTGTTATAAGCTGAGGATGACAATCAACTTTTAGTGTTAAAACACAGGCACTAAATACTTGTACCATATATGGCAAGCGTCTTAAAAATAAATCTAAGATCATAGTAAAGTGAGGTCAGGTTGGGGAGCTTGCACCAACCACATGACAAAGCACCTTGGGATCCCGGTTGGCAACCCCCAAGGCCGACACGCTTTCCAGTCCCACCCTCTGGAAATTGCTATTTGTCACACCCAGGTGTTATGTGGGCGTCCCCTAGGCCTGGTCCAGCTGACCCCCTGAGCACCCACCCGTATGAGACGAAGTCAAACCAGCGGTACCCAAGGATTCTCTGGAGAGACATAGTAGCAAAGGAGCCCAGTCTTCGTCTCAGCTCACTGGGTAGCGTCCATGAATGTTCATAAAGGAAGCATTGCCTCCTGATTTTGGCAAACTCACCCCCCCTTTTGTAGTGCAGAACACTTTCTCTAATGGCTAAGATAATCTTTGCGCTACAACGCTTTTGTAGTGGAAAAAAAAAATCTTTTTGCTAGCTACGGTTCCGATGGTCAGGACTCTGAGGTACCTAACTCGCTAAAATAATGTTGCCCTTAGAGATGCACAATATATCGTTTAATACATTGGTATCAGCTGATATTCACTAAAATGTAAGATATCGGCGTCAGTCCAGTGTGTCAATTTTGGCTGAAATTGCCAGTTGATATTTAAACTACATCTGTATTCTAATTTAATACCACCAGAGCTAAAGACATAACTGCTAAAGTAGTGCTGATGATTGCAATGGATGAACAGCCATTTTCCATAGTGGAGGACAAAGGATTTCTTTGGTTCATTAACTGCTTTTAACTGACCTGCGACATTTATAATTCTTTATTAAATCATTCCACTGCAGATGGATCTTTTATTTTGGGCCAGAATAAAAAACAATGTAACGTCATTCCGCTAGGCTCTACAAGTTTCACCAATAACAAGCCCCCTCCCCCCCCATGCTTGGCAAGTGACTCACAGGTTAGCCTGTTATCAGTAGACAAAATTATACTGGTATTGGTAAAAGGTATCTTAGTAGCTTCAGTAAAAGCAGCCAGTCAGGACGTGATTCCTTAATGTGTTTTTTTCCTGTACAGTTCAGTAGATAGCCTTTTAAATAATTAATACATTATTGTTCTGTTTAATAATAACAATAAAATTTGTGTTCTGAGATTCTGCTTTGTTTGTATTCTGTTAATAGCGTGTAATTAGGTTCCCATAGTCATACTTGTGAATTTTCAGTGCAGTTAAAAAAAGTTTTGAATTTAGGTTATCAAAATAATTGAATAATCGATTAATCAAATTAAATTGTGATAGGTTTTTAAGATATCCGATGCATCAAATCATTACCTAAATGATTGCAACCAAATCAAATCGCCCTGGGTGCGTTGATTTCTGCCTTTTTTCAGAAACCCTACTTTCTCAGGGGTTTTAATATATGCATGAGATTTAGTAAGCTGGGCTTGTGAATGTAGCTGCTTTTCCAAGCCTGAATGTGATGAGACTTTCTGCCATTGAACTGCTGCTGTCCATACTTTTTCCAGCTGTCCATACTTTTTCTAGTTATCCATACTTTTTTCAATTTCTCTGGATGGTTTGACTTTGACCCTTCTAGTCCTCCTGAAAAATTTACATGGTGTTTTGTGTTCACATGTTTCAGCAACATCTAATTGCTAGCACTACTGATTTGATTAATAAAATCTATTTTTTTCTCACAGTTTCTACACAGTGGGGGAAATGAGCTTAACTCTGCACCTTTCATTAATGAAATCAACTTGAAGTTTTATGCTGTGCAACAGCTTGACTTATTCTTTAAAGCAAATATGAAAAATGTTACAAGCTGGAGTGTGGATTGGTTTTATTATATACAAGACTGCCTGTCCTATTTTTATGTGATGATCATTTATAGTTTTTATTTTCTTACAGTTACGCAGTCATATTCTTTGATTTATTATTTCTACTAAAATCAGTTTGCTTGTTAGCCATCCATCTTGCTAATACTTATTCTGACCGGGGTCATCGGGGCCTGGTGGCTGTCCCTGGCAGCACAAAGGAGGCACATCCTCTGCACAGGACACCAGTCTAGCACAGGGTGTGTGCACACACATATAGTCCAGCAATGCCAATGGGAGAAAGCCAACAGAACATGGGGAGAGCACACCTCTTGTTTATGAGCAGAGCGGAGCTGGGATTTGACCTCCTATCCTTGGTGTTATAAGGCAGCGATGCTATCTGCTAGTCCCCTATCCCGGCCTCATTGATTGCATATGCTCCGTAACATTCTGACAGATTCCAGGCTCATTGTGTCAAATGCAGGATATAATTCTTGGTCCCCAGCATCTTGTGTAGTTTCCAAGTCAAGTTCAGGACATTTCCTTTGGTCAGGGTCACATTTTTACAGTTTTGATTTGCTGGGTCACCGCAGAGATTAATCATTTGTAGCCCTGACATGGCCCATGGCTCGAATGCATGAGCTGGTCAAGATGTACGATTTATGCTCTTAGAATATGAACTGGAAAAAAATGATATTTAAACCTCTGATCCAATGCATTTTAATCAAAAGATGTAGTGTCCCCCATACTGACGATTTAATCTTTCCAGTGTGCCTTGGAGCAGAAATGAAACAGGAATGCTTGCAGCCGTACAGCACAGATGTTCTGGAGACAGGCAGCAGGTTGTACTTGTTGTAGAGACGCAGCATGAAAGAAGCACCACACACAAATTTGATTCCGTTAAACGAAAGCATTGGTACGATTTGTACTAAATATTTCATTACGTTAGCTGTATAAATAATATATTTTTCTATAATGGCACAAAACTGACGTGATGTCCCATTAAAACGTGAAGAATTTTTGAATAGTAAACACCAGTTTAAGGATTAGTGAATATTTACGGTTTCCAGGAAGTGTGGAATGTTGACAGTGTGACAGGGAGGGGTGATTGGAATGTCTCTCAGCAGGCTGTTTGGAGGGGGGGGGACATGGTGGCTCAGTGGATTTTTACTTTGAAGCTGTATTCTGTCATTTGTGTTACAATTGGCATTGATGCTTCAGCATTTTTATTTATTATAATTTTATATTTATTTTATTTCGACATTTCTAAAAATCTCCCCCTTATTTTCATTGATCGTTGAGAATGGATTTTGGCCAGGTTTGAACTGGAGTGATCAAAGTGATCTTTCCAGCAATGGTTCCGTAGAGGCAAAGTGCTTCCCGACTGTCATTGCAGTTGTTTGTCAAAATTTGCCAAATATTCGATTAAATTCTTAATGATAGGGCAGTTATGGGTTGTTCAGTAATTATGAATAAAAATCATTTTAATAGTTAGCACTTAAACCTCTAAATAACAGAATATTTATTACATATTTTCCATATGTACAGATGGATATATTCCTAAGTAGAGTATATGGGATGTTGTGGACAGTTGGATCTACAACATTTTAATGAAAAGCTCTGGGGCCGGATGCTCAAAATGCCCCAGATTTCCCTTAAAGTTTGAGTTAAGGTTTTCTTAAGATTTCCTTAAAGTTTTTCTCCTTATCTTGGTCTTATACTTAAGGAATTCCTTAAAGTTCATTAAACAAAAGACCTTATCAACCAAAGTAAGGAAAATAGCTTAAGGTACCTTTGACTGTATCTTAACTATAAAATGGCCAGCTTATGGTGATAAACAAAGAAAATGAACGCATCCTGAGAAGAGCATTCCTCGACTGGGAGAACCTATTGGATACGTTTCATGATGAACATTGATTTTGCATTATAAATTTGACCAGTAGCCAATTTAAGATTTTATTGATACGCCCCACGACATGTTTATAACTCATTAAATCTGTCTAGCAGCTTGAGTTTATTTTTCCACGGAATACAAAACAATGTAACATCATTCCGCTAATAATCGCTGGCAAGTTTCACCGCCAGCAACGGCAATATCAGACGGAAGTTATTGATCGAGTTCTCCGATACAGAAATATGGAGATTCATTAATGCATTTTATGTAATGAGCAAAAAATAATCGTATCTGTTTGGTTCTCTCCATTACTTCTGCGTCTTTCCCCCATACTTACCTGTAACTTCTAAGTTACCACCGGTGCCATTCAGAAAAGTTTATCTAGTGAAAATGACTTACTCGTATTAAACACAATACGCCAGAGGAAACAGTATACATTTTTATCAGATAACAATGCAGAGGTGACAAAATCCGGCTTATAATTTTATTTTATTTATGCTCCTCAAAAGAATAATGTTTCAATTTGTCATTAATATTTAATTTATGTTTAAATCACATTAATTAGTTAAGTTCTCCCCAAACGAGCTTGATGGGCCGAATGGCCTCCTCTCGTTTGTAAATTTCTTATGTTCTTCTTATGTTCTTATTTTTGTTTTAGTTATCATCATGCAAAACCCTCAGTCAGGTCGTATTTTTGTAACATTTTAGTAAGTCCCTATATGTTTTTTGTTAACTAAGGAAACCTTTTAAGGGATTCTGTGCAACACTCTTAAGTAAATCCCTCAGCTAAGGAGAAAGTTAAACCTTAACTGTCATATTTAAGGTGTTTTATGCAACCTGGTTCATAACTTGGTGAGATACTTACAGTAATGTAACTCACGGAGGACTTGCAGTACTTTCTAGTTCAGAAAGCATAAAGTGTTGGACTGTCTGATTTTTCCCCTCTCAAATCATTTGTCATCTGGACCAGGACACAAGTCAATGACATCTTTGCTCCATCCGATCTATCTTCTAACCACACATCCTTGCTAGGGCCACAAGCACCCTGGATGGGATGCTAGATTCAGGGCACATAAACTCACCTCCTATGGCCATTTCTAGACACTAGCTTATCTAACTGTAAATTACCAAGTAGGTGTTCAACATGGAAAATATGCTAATTGTGACATACGTTGCTGGAAATGCATTCAACATGCTAACTCAACTGAGACAACATCATGCAAGTGTGTGTACAACCAGAGCAAGACAGAAACAGCCTCTGCAAGTTAGTCTCCCCGTAGCGATGATGGCGATTTTCACAGGAAATTCAGATGGGACTAAAAAAAATAATTATGGCTCTAGGGGTGTTTTTCAGTACAGATATACGACCATACTCGGTAGTGGAGAACACGGGCTTTAGACAGGATTTAGTTCCTTTGGATTGTTATATTATACCTTTGAAATGTATTTTACATATTTATTTATATAATGTGCAAATAAACATCTCTTGGGTTTTGTTATTCAGACACATCAACAGATGCATTGCCTTATATTTGGTTTACAACTATTCCTAATTATGTTTGCACTTTTAATAAACAGTTTCAAAACAAATTCTGTTTCCCTGCTATACTGAAATTGCACCCAGAAGCAGATATTCATCCTCATGTCTAGGTGTCCGTTTACTTTATAGAATGCAGAGTTTGCCCAAACTTTGGATTTAAATTCAAATGGTGCTCAAAATGTCTCTGCACTCACTTGGGCATTCATGGTAGCGCTGTTCCAGTCGCACATCATGTCATGTAGCGCGACCAAAAAAAAAAAAGATATTTCTAATATTTTTTCCCCAAATAAAAACTTTCATAATGTTACAATATTACAATATTTTCAAGGTTTTCCATGGGTGGCACCACCTGACATGGAAACTGTGCAAGCCAAACCATGAATTAAAAATGGTCATTTTTGTCAGTATTTGACAGTACTAACTTTTTCACTGCACCATGAAGATCATTTGGAGTCGTTGAAGACATCTGGGCCACTGTTTTCTAAACTTACTTAAATAATAAAAAAAAAACCTTTTCCCAGTTGGGCCACCTGACATTCGAGTTAATGTAAATTTGCATGCAAATGTTTTTCAGTTATGCTAATGGTCTTATAACCACAGTGTTTTGCCATTTTTATGAGTTTAAAGATTTCAAACATGGAATTATGTCTAATTTATTAGTGTTTTTTAATGACTTAAATACCAGTTTTAATTATTTCCTTACTCATTTGCTAGCTCATTTGTTCGGACAGTTGCACCACCTGACATTTTTGGACTTACAAATAATATCCAGTTGTTATATTTTTATATGTCTATAAAATGTATTCACGTTAAAGAGGCTTCATAAAATAATGATAGTCATAGGGCTGCAGGTGGTTGCCCATGGACTTAGTGGACGCTGAATAAAATGGATTAATATATTCATTCATTTATTCTGGTATGCCGTTTCCAGACACCGATGGGTGTTGTGTTTAAAGTTTTCTTATAGGCTCTAGATTTTTTGAAACATTATAAATGACAGTTAATGATTTGTGGCATTAAAACTTTCTTCAGTGCTTCTTTTTGTACATTTTTCTTGTTCTGCATTGTGCAATTTGCTGCAGTGGTAGGATTGCAAAGGAGAAGCAGGCAATACAAAATTCCTGAAAGCACAAAATGCTGACTTTTGGTCAGAATCAGAGCTTTTGTTCATTAGTGTTCAGAAAATGCATGGCATCTGTTTATCTGAAAGGGGGTTATAACACTGAGATGCTGTGCATTCCTTCCCATATCCATAGTTTCTTATAACATAATCTTTAACCTTTGTACCTGCAAACATCTCGATTTAATTTAATGTAGGTTTGTCACTAAAGGATTAACTTTGGGTTGAGCATTTGGGAGTGGAGGTCTCCACCCATTTAATGAGGTCCAGGAGATTGTATTGGCTGGTTTTTATTATTGTGGGGGTT
>JAODLC010000090.1:27547-58904 GCA_026781145.1 Hippopotamyrus pictus | reverse complement strand
ACGATAACGGCGTTGCAAGTATGGGAAAAATAATTAATTAGATTACTCCGTTACTGAAAAAATAACGCCGTTAGTAACGTCGTTATACTTAAACGCCGTTACTCACAACACTGGACGTTACCTGCTGCCCTATTTGACGAGAAGCTTCTTGACCCATGTTTTTCCTCCCGTTCCTTATATAGAACAGTGGCAGCAAACTCTTCTGAGTTGAAGGGCAAACCATCTGAAATCCAGCTGATGTTTACAAATACTTTCCGTATAAATAACTTCTAGTTTTTTTTCTTGCTGTTCAACAGGGAAAGTGGCAATATAGATATCTGTGATCTGTTTTCTGTAATGTCCTATCTGATGTGAGGTCGTAGCATGTGTAATGCTTCTACTTAATGAAAATGCATGTTTGTAAGGGTATCTATGAGTGTATTATAAATGACATATATATGTGATACGAAAATTGCACTGGATAAGCAAAACAATAAAACGTGTATTATTTCTGTTTCGGGTGTGCATTATGGTGTAGAGACACATCATACTAGCCAATCAGGTGAGAACTTCTTCGAAAGGAATTTCTGAGACATGGGGGGAGGTAGCACGTGTCCCACCCACGCAAAGCACCTGACAGTCATAGCAGAAAAATTTCCTGTGTGTGTGTCACACTGAGCAGGAAGAGCAGCCCCTGGGGGAGTTAGCGGGAGTGAGAAATAACAGCCCGGGTGATTTCTGCTCTGCCGCCGTCTGTCCCCTTTGTGTGTGTACAGATAAGTAAACAGCTCAAGGTCAGAAAAGAAGTACAGCTAAATTTCTTGGAGATCTCCAAGAACCCAGTGCCTCCAAGCTTAGTCCTGGAACGGCCAGTACATTACACATCACGCCGTCTGTATTTATCAAATAACTGCATTCTCCATCAGTTGCATGGCAGCAGTAAGACACAATAGAACAAGTGCATGGAGTCCTTCTTAATTATTACCAAACTTGGGATATTTCTTTAGGTACATCATGGCCTTACTATGGGTTTATGGAGTTCTGTGCATTTGCTAAATAAGCTAGCTGAAGGTCGAATTGCCTTTCCTTATTTTACTCAGGACTTGTGCCATCTGAATGCTCAATATTATGTTCCTGTTTACTGGTGAACCGATTTAAAGATATTTATGTCAGCAGTTTTTTTTTCTGTAATGTGATTAATGATTCCAGTGATAGTGTGATAGCGAAGAATAACAGGAACTGTAAACTTGAAATCTGTCAGAATGGAATTTTCTGAGGATGTGATCCAATGCACCACTTTTGAATGTTTTTTTTTTATTATTATTATTATTTTTGTCATTGTTATTTGTAGTCTGTGACTGTGTGTTGCACAGGCCAGGAATTTAGTGGGTTTCCGTATTGATCGTGCCGCAGTTGGATCAATGAATGTATGTAGTGTGTGTATGTGTATGTGCCCTGTGATGCACTGGTATCCCATCCTGGGTGAGTCCCTGCTTTGTTGCATACACTGCCTTAGACAGACTCCAGGGCTTCCCGCTGCCCTGTACAGGATAATGCAAATGGAAGGATTATTATCTGCTATTTATGCTGTATATGCTGTGCATGCATTACAAACATGGGTACCACAGTGGCACAGGTGGGACTAGGTAGTCCTAAAATGATCGTGTCTGACAGGTATGTGTGTGCATGGTCAGATCAGTATCAGGAAATGTGCTGTTGAGAGCCAAATGCATTTTTCTTTTCTTTGGTAATTTCATCTTAGAAATGCCATGTGTCATTCAGAAACTTGTAAAATGTGATTTTGTCATCAAATGAATTATTATGGGACTGGCCCACTTGACATTTTGCCCTCCCAGTCAAGTTAGGATTACTTGCTCTGCTCTTGATACATTGCAGTTGATTTGTTAGTTAACAGACCTGGCTATGCTGTCAGTCTGGAGTAGGCTGGTCACGATACCAGAAATTTAGTAGTTCATACCAATACCAGTGAAATTCCACAATTCTTGATAACCAATTCAGTACTACAGTAAAAATAAAAACAAAACAATAAATTACATGTACTTCAACATACACTCCTTTATTAAAAAAAAACATTTGAACATTTCAAAAAACAAGAGTAGCATGTAGCCTTCAAGTTTTTTTAAACAAACTATACTGTGTTTATAATACAAACAATTAGCTTTTCATGGCACAGAATTATAATTACAATACCCAGGAGAGACATGAAAAAAATATGGAAATAATAAATAGAAAACAGGAAAATCAAAAGCAACAAAGTGATCATGTCACCAATCGGAATGAGCAGAATGTTTTAAATAACAAACCACCAAGTTATTTATGGCAGTGTACAAACTTAACAGTGTAGATATTTTTTTAATCTGCATATGTACCAATTTTAGAAATTTTGTAATCTGTTAAAATTTCATGACTGTCAGGATTTGAACTAGACATGTTCATGGAAGTATTACAAGTTGTTCAAGAGTAATAAGCAGTTAATTTCAGGTATGTCTTATATAAAAGAAATATATTTTAACAGGGCAGTTGTGTGCTTCAGATGGGAACTGGAACACTTTTAGGCGTATAAACTGCTCCCATCTGGTCTGGCAGAGATGCATTCCTGGTAACTACAATATTGCAGAAAAACGGGTATCATCAGAATTTTGGCCTCGACTTGGTACTGAAATATCAGTTCCCCTACACTGGAGATGATTTCAGTATTAATATCACCTCCATAATGTTGGGTAATAATGGCAGACTCCCCTAAATTGAATTATCTTGTAGTGAAACTGGGTATTCTAGATCTCTAGGGGATTTATGACTGATTCAAGATATACAGGTAGAATGTTAGGATTTCCTTGCTATATAAGCAAATGTAAATTGTTTTTTTCTGATCTTTACTGTTTTAGGGATCCAGAATGTCCTCAGCCTGTTCTGCGCAGTGCTGACAGAGCACAAGGTTCTGTTCCATTCCACCAGCTACCAGAGACTGGGCGATGCTTGTCGTGCTCTGGAGTCACTTATGTTCCCACTGAAGTACAGGTGAGGTTTTCCTCTCGTTAAGGGAGGTGTGTACTTTTATTTTAGAGCAGCAGAACACAGGTATTTGGTGGGTTTTTTGCATTTCCATGGCGTTCGATCTTCAACCCAAGCCCAGAGAAGTCTTCCCTGATGAGCAGCAGGCCCTCCTGGCACTTGGGTTTGGTAGGGTTTGACCTGTATTCCTCAACTGTGCTTCCTCAGTTTTACCGTTTGGTTTCTGTTTTTGGTTGTTTCACTTTAAAGGGCCTTTTGGGAATTTTATGTGCAAGTATTTTGTGAGTACTTTTGTCATATCTTTCCAGTGTGAGGTGCCTCTGTTTAACCCTGTGGGACCCTCTACCTCCCAAAATGTGATAAGTTTGACACAGCATGATGTCATATACATACGCCTTCAGTTTTACACTTCTTCTTGTCTGCATAGAGTAGCAGTTGTAGTTTGTCCATGCCATTGAAATTACCATGCAGTCTATTTGTGAAAAGTCTGTCCGTTCACTAATCAGATAGTGTTTACCTGTCTAAGAAGATGCTTTTATTAACATAATGCTAATTTAGATGTTTTGTATTTTTTTTGGAATTCCTTTAATCTTTATTAAATGCAGAGTCATAACTGTTCCTCCTTTCTTTCTTTCTGGACCCCAGTTACCCATACATTCCCATCCTGCCGTCACGCTTACTGGAGGTCCTGAGTTCTCCAACACCTTTCATTATAGGCGTTCACTCCGTCTTCCAGAGTGACATACAGGACCTGGTGAGTTTAGCGCCCTCCGTGCATCTTGTCCCCCGATACGCTTGGCTCAGGAATCCACGTAATTGCTTTTACGGTCACTGAGTAGATTCAGGGGCATTCATGGACTTCGACGGAGGTGTTAATTTGTGAGCTTTAAGCGCAGCTGCGTGCGAAGGGTCAGTCTGCCGGTTATGCCTGTTCTCTGCACAGCTGGATGTCATCATCGCTGACCTAGATGGCGGGACAATAAAGATCCCGGAGTGCATCCACCTGTCCCATCTGCCGGAGCCGCTGCTGCAGCAGACCTGCAGCGCCCTGTCCTTGGTGAGTCCTGCCAGCTGCCAGCTGCGTTGGCGCGTGTTCATGGGCCGCGTGCGACGCCCCATTACCATCATCACCAGTCACATCACCAATGTATCTGATTGTGTTCTGCTCATGAGCGGGCTACTTAATTATTGAGAAGCAGGTCAACTCACCCAGGGAGACTCAATGTTCCATTGTGGTGTAACTGTGTGATTACCTGGTCATTGGTTGATAGTAATACACTGTCTTTCATTCTGTTCTGCCCTTCAGATTAAGAGACCAGTCATGTGATTACATAAGAAAATAAGAAATTTACAAACGAGAGGAGGCCATTCGGCCCATCAAGCTTGATTGGGGAGAACTTAATGAATAGCTCAGGGTTGTTAAAATCTTATCTAGCTCTGATTTAAAGGAACCCAGGGTTGTAGCTTACACTAAGATTATTAATCTTGGGTCAGGCTCCTCTTAACTTTGAAAAGTGTGTGGGTTTTCCCTGTATATGTACACTATTCATAATATGTGTTTTAGCAGATGATCGAAATTTCTGCTGTTTTTTAATCACCCGAGTTTTAATTTTTTTTCCATGTTGCCATGTTTAAAAAGACCCAAAATGAACGCTGTAAGCAGACTACTTGATTACTATAAGTGAATTATTTAAACAGTATTTGTACAGGAATTATTCTGTCTCAAGTTTTTTGATCCATATAAGAGGTCAATCACTATAAGCGGTTTCCACTGTATTATAGAACACAGTTATAAAACAAATAACACACAGTAGTAACTGATTTTTTTATCGACATGAACTCATTTAAGACATTAATAAGATCAAATAATTCTGAGCATAACGGAAAGAGATCCATCTGACAGAGCTGACATCATATAAAACAGCGATTCTCAAAACCCATGGTCGAGGCAGTGTTGGAAATGTAAGCATTTAAAAACCAGCAAGCTCCTATGCTGATCCACAATCACATTTCATTTTTACTCATCAAAACCTTTAAAATATCTGACAGAGTTGATGTCTAACGGACTTGACAAAGTTGTTTTATTTTTTAATTTCACAGCATAGTCTTGCTAAGTATGTATAAGTATATATAAGTTGGTAAGAGTTCTTTTAATGTTAATCAATATGCATTTTTAAACCATAATATTTATATGGGTTTGATCAGATGGGGATTGGGGTTACGGAGTTGACCTGTTATGGTTGAGACATACCTGATTCAATATTATTTCATGAATCAGAAAAATAGAGAGCTTACCTAATAATCAGCTGATCAGTGTTTCTTTTTTCCCGCAAGGTTTTACATCCTGACCTTGAGGTGGCCGATTACGCTTTCCCTCCCTCTCATGTGGCCTCTCCCAATATAAAGCACCTGGTAAGAACATGTCAGAACCCTAACACGTACCTTACAGAAATGGTGAGGATCTAACACAGACCGTCAGTAGCATGAATTCATACTCTATAGATACAAAATATATTTCCTGTCGTTTCTTATTTTTAGATTATGTTTATTTGACTGTTTTTTTTTCCCAATCACTGTATAATTTATAATTATACTGCTACAGATTTTAATGAAATGATAAAATTTACCAGGGTAGAGTTCCATCTAGAACATAAACTGTGTCTTTGAGCACTGCTGAATCTTACTGTATAAATGTTCAGGGATTGGTCAGCCAGCTCATGGTCATATTTATGTTTGGTTTCTGATTTTCTTTTATCCGCTAATTAAATTCACTAGACATGCAGTTTGTCACCCCGCCAATGCAGAAACACCTTCCGGTGCCTGTCTGTGTCTGCCCTCGTCTGCCCACGCCTATCTGTGTCTGTCCGTGCCTGTCTGCATCTGCCCTTATCGGTCCATGCCTGTCCATGTCTGCCCTCGTCTGCCTACACCTGTCTGTGTCTGCCCGTGCCTATCCGTGTCTGCCTGTGTCTGCCCTCGTCTGCCTACACCTGTCTGTGTCTGCCCGTGCCTATCCGTGTCTGTCTGTGTCTGCCCTCGTCTGCCTACACCTGTCTGTGTCTGCCCGTGCCTATCCGTGTCTGTCTGTGTCTGCCCTCGTCTGCCCGTGCCTGTCTGTGTCTGCCCACATCTGTCCATATCTGCCTGTGCCTGTCTGCGCTCATCTGTCTGTGCCTGTCCGCGTCTGCATCCGTTTGCCCTCATCTGTACGTGTCTGTCCACATTTGCCCTCGTTTGTCTGTGCCTGTCTGCGTCTCTGCCCTCCTCTGCCTGTACCTGTCTGCGATTGCCTGCGTCTGTTCCCATCTGTCTGACTGCGTCTGTCCATGTCCCGCAGGATAAGGACGTGCGGGCCGTGTTCCTCTGGCTCTTCGCACAGCTTTTCCAGGGTTACCGGTCCTGCCTGCAGCTGATCCGCATCCACTCAGAGCCGGTCATACAGTTCCATAAGGTGGGTTACCACACATAATCCCCCCAGCCCCCCACCCCGGGCCAGGAATTTGCCTGTCAATGTCTCTGGTGACCTCTCACGGGGCCTTTCGCCCCATTTCCCCTCGAACCCCTTGCCCTGCGCCCGGCTTCCATTACAGGCCAGGAATTTAGCACGTTTCCGACTGTCAGCATTAGCATATTGTGTGGTACCCTCTACGGCGAAGACCTTAAATGTTTAGGGCGAGAGGGCCATAAAAAAATTCACCTTTGCATATAATATCTTGCTGAATAAATTTAGACCTTTTTATTTCTGAATGATATACTGGTGTTATGTGTGCAGATATTAATCATATTATGATTCAAAAATTTGCAATTTTGCAGTTGTCATTTTTCACTGCCCTGCATGAAGTCTGATAACTGAAATGCTCAGTAAGAAAAATGCTTCTCCAGACAGCCTTTCTGGACCAGAGAGGCTTAATGGAGAGCGACTTCCTGGCCAAGGTGATGGATGGCATGGCGTTCGCCGGCTTCGTCTCCGAGAGGGGGCCCCCCTACAGGGCCTGCGATCTGTTTGATGAGGTATGGCTCGTTTACGTGAACCGCGGCACACTCTGGACCCCCGCGCCAGCATCTGGCCGGTGACGCTGGCCTCCAAATCGAGTCCAGACCCATGAGGCGAAAGGAGAGTTCGGGCTCCGCTTTGTGTTACTGGTGCGGTTACGTTACACGCGAAACACGGGCGATGGAGGCTGGAACTGGCAGGTGGTGGGGCTACTGGTGCCGCCGGAGATGTCGCACGTACAGTCTGTGGAGATGCTGCCCCCCCCCCGTTATTATTATTTCAGCTGAGCAATTCTCTCCCCCCGCATGTAGCTGGTAGCCTTGCCTCCGGAGCGCTTCAAGGAGGAAGCCGCAGACCCAGCTAAGCTGCAGCAGCGGATCCGTGAGATTTCGGAGCAGCTGTACAAGAACGTAAGAACCCCTGGGCTGGTCCATCCCTCTGACACGCTAGCTAGCCGACTAGCTGCTCGTGTCCAGGTGCGGCTCCATACCATTTTGTGCCTTGCGGTCCACAGGAGAATCCCAACCCACACATGGCTTTCCAGAAGCTTCCACGTCCCACCGAGGGCTCCCACCTCCGCGTGCACGTCATGCCATTCTCCCGTGTGGATGAGGGGAATGTGCAGGTGCTGTTGGAGGAGGGGCTGGCCAAGCACCACAGCGCTCCCACAAGCAAATGCCCTGAGAAGAAGTGTGTGGTCCCCCCCGGGCCACCAGTAGGTGTGTGTCTTACAACCCATCTCACCCCCCCGGGCTGGCGCCGTCCCCCAGACGCCTTTGTCTCCTCTGTCGGCTTCCAGCCACTAGTCTGACACAGCTCTGCTTCCCCCCCATGAACATTTCACACGTTACACTTCCTATTTGGACTTAATCATTACCTTTAATGGTGGACTTTAGTAAAATATTTCCTTCGATGTGAGTATAAAGGGTTGAAACCCATCTTCTGCCATCCTGGGTTGGTTCTTACAGCATATCAGGTCTTATGTGGGGGAAAAAAACCTTCAAGATATCAGTGATTGTAGATGTATGATGAAACAGAATGAAGACAAACTGTTATACGGGGTGGAGTGTGACCTTATGTGCCCCTCGTGCCGTGCCCCTCGTTCCGTGCCCCTCATGCCGTCCCCCTCGTACCCCAGCAGCATCCATCTTTGGCCAGACAAGCTCCGTCTTCAACAGTGCCCGGAGGCTGGAGGTGGTGAGAAACTGCGTCACGTCCATCTTCGAGAACAAGATCATGGAGACGGAGAAGGTGTGTAGCTTCCTTGGGAGCCTCTGTCCTCTCACTGCAGGAGCGTCTGAGGTCTCAGCCCCAGCCGGCACCCGGCTTTTGGGACTGATGGACGTTTCCAGTGGATGACCGAGTTGTATTAATTGATAAACTAAGATATAAAGTTTGAAATGATATAGTCCAATAATATATTTAGTGGTCTTATAAAGTAATATGAATTAAATTCTAAGGTTATTTATATTACTTTAATACTGCATTTAAGATTATAAGCCAAAGAATTGCTTGTGTTTATTTCCCGAATGTGCTTTTCGAGCATCAGCTTGTTCTGATTTCACGTGACAGAGCTGAAGCGCGGGTCAGCCTTTATGAACACATGGTTCCTTTCTGTTTCGTCCCTTGTTTATGGGCTGGGCGGACGCCCGCGGGGCTTGATGTAGTGCTTATATAAAGCAGACCCGTGTCCCCACGTGGTTACAAACACGCCGAGCACGCGGCTAATTGCGCCTCCGAGGCAGTAAAGCCTTCGGCTCGCAAACTGCATATGAAGCAGCCCTTTTATTCTATACGTACCCTGCCAGAAAAGTGAGTTATGTGAGTTTTTTTAAATAGTTATCTTTTCCCTGAATGATTGCTGCAGGGCTGGCAGGCCGTTGTCTTTGGGGAGGTGGCTTGTGGGCTTTTTGGGGTGGGGGGTCAAATACGGGTCTGTTTCTTGCCAGCAGCTTGGGGTTACGAGTGTGAATTGCCTGAAGCAGAATGCTGTCAGTGTGAAACCAGTGCTGCCTTTTTTAATCAGCGAGTTTCCCTTTTCTTGTTTGCCTGTGGTGTGTGTGTGTGTGTGTGTGTGTCTGTGTATCTGTGGTTTGTGTGTCTGTGGTTTGTGTGTCTGTGGTTTGTGTGTCTGTATGTTTCTGTGGTTTGTGTATCCGTTGTATGTGTGTGTCTGTGGTTTCTGTGTGTTTTGTGGTTTCTGTGTCTGTGTGTGTCTGTGATTTGTGTATCTGTGTGCCTGTGTGTGTCTGTGATGTATGTATGTGTGTCTGTGTCTCTGTTGTGTGTTTGTATCTGTGCGTGTGTCTGTCTTGTGTCTGTATGTATCTGTGGTGTGTCTGTCTGGTGTTTGTCTGGTATTTGTGTGTATGTCTGTTGTGTGTTTGTGTCTGTGTGTTTCTGTGGTTTCTGTGTCTGTGTGTGTCTGTGTATCTGTGGTGTGTCTGTCTGGTGTTTGTCTGGTATTTGTGTGTGTGTCTGTGGCGTGTTTGTATCTGTGTGTGTCTCTGTGTGTCTGCGTCCCGGCAGATGATTCCCGCCGCCCTCCGGGCCCTGAAGGGCAAGCCAGCCCGCCAGTGCCTGACGGAGGAGCTCCAGCTGCACGTGCAGCAGAACCGGGCCATCTTGAACCACCAGCAGTTTGACCATGTTGTGCGGCTGATGAACTGTGCGCTGCAGGTTCGTACCGATCAGCTCCCGCCGCCTCAGATGGCCCCGCAGGCCTTGCCGGGACCTGGTTGCGTGGGACCAGTGGAGAATGACTCGTGAAGCACATTGCAAGAAACGTGTAAATCCAAACACCAAGTGAAGCTCACACTGTGTTTTGGAATGCAGAAACCATCGGGGAGGTATTTATTATCATTCATACAAGGTTCCACTTTTGCATCCAGCTATTTTTTCCCATCCAAAGGAAATCAGGCAGTGGGAAATCATGCTTAAATTTCCCCAAAAAGATAAACTCCTCTCTCCACTTACATATCGTCTTATCGTAGCTGTAACTGTCTTTCATTTAGCGCTAACATTGACATTTGTAGCTGTTTATATGATATCTAGTCCATAATGGGAACCATACAAGTGCAGGACAGCCGCCAAGCTCTGAGCAGGCAGATCTGTCAGGCGAGCTCTGAAATACCTTCCTTTCAGCTGGTCCAGAAAGAAACGCATGTTTCCTTTTTCGCCCTCCCCTTTTTACGAGCCATGTCTGGATACAGCCGGTCAGCGATGCACGTTTGGTATTTATTTATTTCTGAGATACTGATTTATCGTCATGTTTTCCTTGTGTTTGTACATTTCTACACCCTGAGCATGTTTCTTCCTGGTGACATCACTACTGCTTACCCTGACTGTGTGTCTGCTCTGCGTGGGCCATGCTTAGCCTTGAATATTGATTTGATATGAATAATCTATCTGGGGCACAGTGTAATGTCTTTTACATTGCCCCAGAGCTGTTATTGGTCCTTTTCATTTTGCAGCTTCCAGTTTGTATGTCCAAGAGGTATGTTAATGCAGAACGGTTTTCCCCCAGAGGCTCTTAGTGATGACTTCAGGTCATTTGTACTTTTACTCCACTTATCTATTCTATTAATGTTTCCCTGATGGTTCTTTTGCATTTTTCCCTATTCACCAGTCTGTGTGCATTGCTGTTCCACTCTGCTGTTTTGCCCCTCTGATGTGTAGCCCCACCCATTACGCTGGGGCTGAGTGCTGATTGGAGGACAGCCACGGGCCTCACCAGTGGTGGCCAGGTTAGCAAGGAATTCCAGCTGAATCCCTCCCTCCACCTTGGTCACTGAGACTGTCTGTGCACTATTGCTCAAAGACGCAATTTGCAAATGGCACGTTTTGAATTGTGAAGACACAGAAAATGCTCTTTAAATAAACAAATAAATAAATGAAAATAAATAAATACAAATAAAGTAGTCCTCCGCAGAGGGGGGGTGGTGGAGGGAATATAAAAAAAAAAAAGAAAATGCTCTTTAAATCACTGAGTCACTCCGGAAGCCCAGATGCATATTTGCATTTAAATTTCTTAAGATATAAGGCTGCAAACACTACTTCATGCTACATCATCATATACATCAGAACTTGCATGACTTTTTGCTGTAAATGCGACGCCAATCAGGTGCTGGCTGGGATATCGCTCACAATGCATGTCAGTCAGCGCATGTCATTTCCACAGAAATGGCTCAGACACTGGGAGGTTTGAACTCCCTGATATCTGTATCTCGGCCTTCAATTTGGCTGCAGAGGGGTTTTGTGGAAAGACGGAGCTGCTCTTTAAGGGTGGAGGAGATGCACAACAGATATGTGACTCAGCCCAGGTCAGGAGCTCTCAGCTCGGCTGTGATGTCAGACATGTCCAAAAGGGAGACGAGAGGGCATCTTCTTACATGCAGGAGAGTATAACACATACACACACTCACACGTACACTCACACATACACTCACACATACACACACACACACACTAACACACAAACACACACACACACAGGTGATCTCAGTCCAGCTGGACTATCTGTTAGTATGAACTTGAGAATGTTCCCGAGCAGCATGACAAGTAACAGGAGGGATAATCTTGTTTATAATTTAGTGTCAACTGCCGTGCTACTGTATTCTTATGCCAGTGATTTGAGAATGATGTTTGTAGTGCATTTGGCGAAGTCAAATGGCCTGTTGGAAATCACGAAACTCTAACAGGAAAGATGTCAGGGAAATCTCACAGATGAGGAAGAACAGACAAATTACACGTTGCGTTGTCCATTTGAGTCTGTTTTTTGGAGTTTGTTGATTAAATCTCATCCAAGACTTTAAACATGAACATTTTGTGCCTACATTTTTTTTTTCTTTATCCCCATTTTAAACTGCAGTGGTGACATTCCGCCATTAATTTGACATTCTACATAGCTGGTGAAGAATGTTCATTTCGTGTAAGTTTGAGAAAGGTTACTAAGGAATTAAAATTATGTCATGGTTGGAGAAGAATTCCAGCTTTAAATGTGATCCCCTCTCAGATCGTAGGTAATCAGACCGGCTTGGCACGAGCACAATCTTCTTCTGACACATTAATGGGCCAAAGCACTACTACAGCTCCAGGGTACAGAACAGGCAGGAATACCAGCCTCTACAAAACACACATAATTTGGTACTTGAGACTAAGTTTGCTGGACCATGATTCATCAGTGATGACCTAGTCCCACGTTCTAAATGGCTGCTTTAGGATGGCCTCTTGACAGTTATATTATATAACAATTTTCTTACATAGCCAAGGTCTCATTCCAGCTTTCCAGGACAGATGTTGGAATGCAATGTACACGGAATGCATAAATCATTGGACGATTGCAGAGAGAGCTCATTAGTGAGCTTGACCTGCTTGTTTTTGCCGGGCAGATTATTAGTGAGAGCGTGTGCCACTGATTTACAGCATGTGTCTGCTCTCCGTGCGTGGTATCTGAGATAGGAGGACTTGTATTTGGACGTTGACACATTCCCAGATAGCTGGCGTCCTCTTCCGTACGTATCGCATGGAGAAGCCGGCTGTCACGCACACGGCAGCCTCTCTGCTTTCGTAAAAATGTGCTGGACGGAGGAACTCTGCAGGCTGGTGTCCAGATACCGTCGTGGCTCCGCTAGGTCTCCACGCGGTGGGGGGGGGAGGGGGGGTCGGCGTCAGCTCCGGGGAGGGTGTGTGCTCACAGGAACCCGAAGCACAAACGGGTGGGCTCATTCCACGGCATAATGTCACCCTCCCAGAGTGGACGTGCAGAAGCGGGAGGTGTAGCGAGGAGGACGGTGAACCCTCTGGCAGTACACGTGGCCTCCCCTCTCCTCATCTCTCCCCCAGACGTTTTGCATTATCTGTCTGTTATTGTGTGCATAATTTGGCCGGCTTATAAATAAATTGGCACTGAAGATCGTACCCCTTTATTCTGACATAGTTTTCAGACTACGGATTTGTTTCATGACAATAAAACGCATATTAACTTATTTTCCTTGCTCTTCAAATTGAATTAGGTTATTTTATGAAATGTTTTTTTGTCTCTTTGGTGTTTTGCTAGGGCGACGTGTTTCGTGAAAGCGTGATCGCAGACGTTTGGGGTTGGGGCGTTTTCATCCTGACTGATGCACGTTCGGCAGTCCTCCATCTTGCCGTTGGGACACGTGTGGAGGTCACAGGTTGCCACGGCGCCAGCTGTCATTTTCACGATCCACTGGCAATGAATCACCTTCGGCCCCAAACAAGGCCGAGAGCATGGCGGTGATTGCCCCCTTGGTCTGTGCTGAGCGTGGCCATCGGTGCGGCCCACCCCCAGAGTGTGATTTATAAGGTCTGAAAGTCAACCCAGGACTTTTTGTGCGATGGCTGTATAATGGCTCATTAGAAGAGTGAACTGTGTTTTTCAAATATAGCTAGTCTTGGGCAAAAAGACAAAATCGCTTGTCCTAATTATGACTTCATTTGTATGGCCACGAAACATCTTTTATCACTTAAATGTGTGACTAAGGAAATTCCAGAGAATTAGCATTTATTTAGGCGGTGTTTTTGTTGCTATTTGAGTCTGGTTTATGTGACTCTGTTCCCGGTTAGTGCGCGCTCTGCTGGGGATCCTGTCCTCGGGGGGCTCAGTAAGTGCGCCACACTGTACATTAGGTCAAAGGTCAGGCCGTGGATGGCATGTGGCTGACAAATGTTTACCGGCTCTTGCTTCCTTCCCAGTCCATGAGGGCAGAGCGCTCAGTGTGTCACCGAATAATTTGCGTCGGGGCTGACCAAGCCTTGACGGCTGCTGTCACGAGCATGGGGCCAACTGGGATGCCTCTACAGCACCCCCTATCTGGTGGGCTGTGCGTTTCCCAGAGTTTAGCTTGGAAGTATGTGGAAAGTGAAACCCATGGGTAGCAGAAGGCTCAGGGAATATATGCATTCACACCATTCTGCGCAATATGTCCAGACCTTGACTTGGAATCGCTTCCAAGGCAACAGATGGAATTACTCTTTGTGTTGCACGTTTGGAACAGTTGATACACTCTCCATGATATGATATATGCAACATAGAATATGTGCATAGTTACTGCCGATGGGAGTGTTCTGTAATTACTCCTGTAAGGACACATCCTTACAATTGTTCCTTATGGCTTAATAGGCCTGAAATGTATATCACATGCAACGTGTGTTTTGGTTATATGATGAAAAGAAAGTGTACTTGTTTCAAGCAGGTAAATCTCAAAAATAAAACTGAACTGAACTGTTTAGAATATAGCTACGTTTATTATTTTTGGGTGCAGTTCAAGGTTGTAGATTTGGGTGGAGGGTAGGGACATGTTGTGGGAGTGCCTTGTGTGTTTGCGGGGTGGGGGTCGGGGGCTGATTTGGCCCTTAACAATGCTGAATCCAAGCCTATGCCTTTGGTGCAGGCAAATACAGCTTGTCTGGCTGATATTGAGGATAATTTTCCAAACCAGAACAGTTTTCTCTATTGCACTATTGCAGCACGTGTGGCGGGAAAACCAGCGTCCTTCTGTCTTTCTGCTGCTATAATTATAATTTGCTGCTATAATTATAATTTGCTGCTATAATTATAATTATAATCATATTATACCTCTGCCATACCGTTGTTTAAGTTGGTGCACTTTATTTTTTTCTTTACACTTTTTATACTTGCTTTTCCTTCTTCTACTTTTCTTATTTACTTTATTATTTATTATTGCTTATTATGTTTCTTTATTGGGTTAACCGGGACCGTGTGTAAGCAATTTCGTTCCACCTCATGCAAATGTGATGCGAATGACAGTAAACTTTCCTTGATCCTTCATCCTTCATCCTTGATGATACATATTGTGTATCGATCATCTCCTTTCTCACAAATGCAGTCCCCAGTTTTCTGGTCCGCAGCCGCTCGCAGGACGCAGTTTCTGAGCGCCATCCTTCTTGCGGCTCATTCCAGGGGATGTGCATGCAGAGCCGCTGGCAGTGAGTGCTTGTCTGCGTGTTTGTGTGGAAGCGGAGCTGATAGCCCTGCTGCCTGCTTCATGGAGCCTCTCTCATGGTGTCATAAACACTCACTGCTGCGATAAGGCCTATCTGTCGGGGCCACGGCGCAGGAATAGGAATGCCAATCATTAACATCTGCTGACATATGTCTGTGCCTGGTTTTTCAGATTGAAGAACTGGACAGTGCAGCTGTGGATCTTTTGGTGCTCCTCCCGAAAATGATTTGTAAATGCTGAAAAATCCTTTGTCATTCCAACCCTTTTTGCAAGGGAGGCCCTGATACAGCGTCATGTGGCCTGTTACCTAGATGAGCTGAATTTGCATCATAGTTGTCAAGTAGAAGATATTTTGGACTGAAATATAAAACAAATGTTGAAGCATTTGAATTAGAATGGATAAACTAGCAAGATTGTTTGACACATTCCTTAATAACAGCAGCTGCAAATTTACCTCTAATGTGAGAGAGCGCCTTCCAATCAGAAAAAAAACTGTTTGTTCAGGATAAAATCAGCTGCAAGATCCACATATCCGTGACAGAGAATCAGCTTGAATTATGTTATAATTTGTATTTTTATTTATGTCTTGTCCTCAGACCAAATATTCTGCAGGATTCTGATGAGACAAATAGAGGTTTTCACAAGAAGGTACTTTAGGTTAAAAAGGGTGCATCTTTCACTAAAACAAGCCCCATGACAATGTCGTAAAAGTTTCCATTGAATTTCACATTCCATTGTTTGTTGTGTGACTTATGATTGCTCTTGGTATACCCCATGCTCTTGGCTCTTGGTATACCCCGTGCATCCTTACTGAAGCCAAGTATGGCAATGCTGCAGCATTAAGCTGAGATTGGGGGGGTGAGCAGGAAGCATCACTGCAAGGCCTCCCTTTGTGCACCGAGACAGACCTTTGTGCCCGCACGTCCCTCACCTCGTGAGGAAGGCTCGTCATGAGTTACGGCTGACCCAGGTGACCCCGAGCGGGAGAAGGGGGCCATGTCCGGCAGCCGTGGCCCTGCGACGAGACTCTGACGCAGCCTGGAATGCGAGCGTATGCTCACAGGCGCACGCACCTTCCCAAATGAGTCAGAGGCATCTGGCTTTCTGAGAAAACGCGCAGGGTTTTCTGCAACACCTTCTTTTGTTTCACTCACATCACTGAAACGTGATTATATCCTTTCCTGTAATTTCCTGTCATTCTTAAATATATTTAACCATCCCTCCATCTTCAAATTGCTTATCCAGGACAGGCTGGTGGGGGGAGGGGAGGGGAAGAGGGTACCTGGAGTCTATCCCAGGCAGGACAGAACCCAAGGCATGAGCACACCATGGATGGGATGCCAGTTCATTGCGGGACACGTACACATTCTCACACTGAGCAATTTAGAGGCGTAAATTAGCCTAACTGCACATCCTAGGACTGTGGGAGGTAATTCCATACAAGGGGAGAACATGCAGACTGCACACACATGGTGTTGGGTTCAAAGCCACGCAGCCTGGAGGTGTGAGGTGACAGTGCACCCCCGCCCAGCCATTGGCGCTCAGTAGAAATGGGCGAGTGAGAGAGCGCCTTCTGTGATCTTAATACTGTTTACTGCTTCCTTGGTTTGACGGGTCAGCAGGGGTTTGGGGTCAGCGTTTGGTCTCCCTGGCACAGGAGCGCCGTGTTTTCAGCGCAGCAGAGAAGTGTGTTGCAAAATCGACACACTGGAGCACATAGTTTTAGTTACGTTTGGATTGGCCCAGCCTTGGCTGCGGCCTTGTGCTGCATTTTTGTACGCTTGCATTTCACTCCTCTTGTTTTAAAGCCGATGTGGAGGTCAGCAGAAGTAAACACATTTGTTAAAATAATTGATTATCAGTATCAGTTCTCACAAGAAAATGATGCCAAAAGAGAATACTTTGTTAACACTCAATTAGCAAATGACACATTAGCATCCAGCCTTGAGGGCAAAATTAATGTATTGCGAAGTGCACTGCTTTTCACCCAGATAACGACATTGTTAGTCTCAGATGCTCTGCTGTAGCTGCCTACCTCCACTCTGTGTCTGGATGTGGCTGGGTTTGCAGTCCAGATAAAACCATTGATTTACCTCCAAACTGAACAGCATGTCCAGTCAAGTCGGCCACTTTGCTGGGAACAACCTGGTTAATGTAGTTAATGTGTTCACAGTTTTCTGTTAGGAGACCAGAAGAATTGTATGTATCTGTACATTTTTAGGTGCGGGTGTGATCATATGATCACATCTTTAGGCTGTAAGAAGCAGCAGAATATTAAAATCACTGCAGTCACAGCACTGCAATTGAATATGAAACTCATTGTTCTCACTGCTGACAGGCAGTGGATTCCAGACCCCTGAGAGATCAAACTAAACTTGGTTTCCCAGTTAGCCAAAAATCTTACCTTCCCTCTGACAAAATGTCACCCTAAGCCCGCCATTTGGGTCGGCACTTTCAATCTGAAGAATTATGGGTTCCACAAGTATTGGCTTTGCCGAGCGTGGCTGTTTTGTCTTGTGCTTGTTACTATAGTAGAGACTGGAAGATATGAAAGAGCATGGATGAAAAATGCCTTTTTCCTCTCCCTCCAAACAGCCTGTGTATATGAGCTGGTGTTTTGTTTTCCAGGACTGCTCCAACTCTGAGGAGTTTACCGTTGCTGCTGCTCTCCTGCCATTACTGACGGCCTTCTACCGGGTGAGTCACACTGCCATATTGACGCTTCTCGAACAGGAACCAGGAGAGCTTGGACTGACAAGCTCGGTTTATGTGTACGAGGCTTCTCTTATTGGCTAGTTTTGTTGAGGACATTCCTTTTTGAACTACAATAGCATTTTATTAGCTGCTGCCCCAGGGGCCTGATACATGCCAAAAGATTTAACTGAAGCTCCTTCGCAGCTTGCCCCCCATTTGAGACACCTTTTGAGAGGGGAACTTAAATATTGACATGAGCAACTGGGGCACAGCTTAACTTAGCCTGTGTCCTAGATTTACTCCCTACAAGAGGAGGAACGGTTCTTAAATATAGCCGAAACGGACGCAAGCCCAGCCGCGACGGTCACTCTCCATCGCAGTGATGTGCACCACAAGTATGAGTGCTCGGTTGCCATAGGGACAGACACAACGTTCTTCTATTACCTCCAGCTGGATACAAACCTGAACAAGCTGGTCCATTTGCTTTGCAGCTCTCCATAGACCAGGGGTCTCCAACTCCGGTCCTGGAGCGCTACTATCCAGTAGGTTTTCTGTCCCACTTGGCTTCTGATGAGCCACACCTGTTCCTGGCATTTACCTGAGAACAGGTGTGACTCATCAGAAGCCGGGTATGATAGAAAACCTACTGGACGGTAGCTCTCCAGGACCAGAGTTGGAGACCCCTGCCATAGACGGATTGTCCTGTGGACTTAATGCTGCCAAGGGATTTTCTTATGGATACCTGCCCACCAAAATAATAGATTGTCTCGCTTTACTTCTTGGAGAGGTTCTATTCTCTGCGTCTTGCACCTGAAGTTTGATTCTTTTGCCACCACTGCCAGCCTGCTGTCATAAACAATGAAAACACATCTACACAGGCCTAAGTGCTCATTTGACTGATTATTTATTTGAATGTCACCTACGTGATTCCAACAAAATGGAAATGGCTTGCAGCTGGGCTGTGTTTCAGTTGGGTTTCTTCTTCTCTCAGTTGCGCCTTGTTCTTACTACTAAATAAATGAATGAGTTCACAGTCGTGTCGACACTTTTGCGATTTTCACGGTGGGGTATCTCCTGGAGCCGCTGAGGCTGAGCAGCATGTTCGAGATCCAACAGCAGCTTCCTCTTGAGACGTGAACCTGTACCCTCTCAGTTTGTTTTCTATTACGTTTTCCTTGGCTAATAGTTGCCCGCTTTGTGCCTGATTTCCAGCTAACTACAAATATTTTAACGCTCCAAACACTTAAATCACCAAGTCTTGAGACAGCGAAAGTCCAACAGGGCGTATTCTTAGTTCTGTTTTGAAAATATTACAGGCAATCAAAATTGGTAATTTGAAGCTTTTTTTTACAGAAACAAAATCAGTTTTGCCTGACATAATCTATAAACAAGGAATTCCTGTCACAATTCACATGGGAGCTTAAATGGAGAAAGAACTCGGTGTCAGAATTTCATGGCGCCGCAAAATGACTTATGATGCCATTCTTATATGTGGTTTTTTAGTTTTTTCTTTGTATCAATCAGTGAAAGGCAGAAGTATTTATACTGGTGCAAAATGAATGCCAGTAAAGTTAACATTCGACATAACATAGATTGCTGACTTAATTGGCTTTAATCATAAATCATTCACTTATCACAGAAATATCTTCAGCTAGAAGAAAAATTGTCCTCAAGACATTTTTCAGATCATTCAAGGATTCACACTGTACAGCCAGTTTAGCTGGAAAGCCTGAGTGATGCTGTCGCTGATGTTGACCGTATAGCTTAATCGTAAACATAACGGATAGTATTGCTACATATTTTTGAAGATTAGGATTTTTGTAGGATCTGGAATTGTTTCTGTCATTACATCTCTTTCAGCCTAATTTTCCATTACAGTATCGTTGCTTTTAGGGAATCCTGCAGCATCAGACGTCTTTTATCTTCAGTGTGGGAAACATGATAATGAAGATTTCCATTGACAGATGCAGCTTCTCCGCACTGTGAATAAGGGTGAAGGTCAGACCACATGGGCTGCTTGATAGAGGGAAAGACACTCGAGAAAATGTTCCTTTCCAGTCTGAGAAGCCCCCCCCCCGTATTAACGTGTCAACTCTGCTTGCTCGCTAATTATACCGCCCCTCAGATCACCCTTTAGCATTATCTAGGGGTGGGAATATGGGATGCAGGTGACAGGGTTTCTGTCACTGTCAAAGTGGGCAGACAGCAGAGCCTGCCGCTGTCACATCTCCTGGGGACAGGTGGCTTTGCACAGTGCACATACCCATAATGCACAGGGTGCTGTGTCATCAGGCACCGTCTTGTGATCATGACTCAGGGCGATTTGAAAGTGCGAATCCCCATCAGGTGCTCCCCTCGCCCCCCCCCCCCAATTCACCTTCTGAAGCAAGAAGTCACAAGACCAGTGCAGCTGGGACTCTGCATTTCTTCCCCCCCAGCTCCCATGGCCAATTTAAGAACCAGAGAAAGGGCAAACAGCCATACCCTTACATAGTGTTAGGCTCCATCAATAAGCACGTATTGGCCACAGCGAGCCCCGACCTTTCCTGGAGAGCTGGCTCGCTGCCTCTCTCGGCTTAGCCTGGACCCCCTCCAGAGGCTCACATGTAGCCCTGAGAACCAGGTGCCTCTGTGGTCAAGGCCTCCAGACCACAGGCAGCCGCCCTCGCTGCCTGAGAAAGAGGAGAATGCTGCGGGGCTTTGGCTAACGTCACAGCTGGCCTCTGTGTGAACTTTGTGCTCTTCTGCCAACGTGCAGACCCAGGCGCTTCTGCAGCATCGGCGTAGCTTCTGTTTTTCTTCTGCTAACTGAAGCGTTTCTCCCGGCCACTTACACGCATTCAGTCTCCTTTCGGACACCAGGACTCGGGTTACTGAGCAGTTACAGCTTGTTAATGAGACTGGCGGTAAATGCCAGGCTGAAACAACTGAAGGATAATGAAGTGAAAGTTCTGGACAGGCTGATTTTTAAAGTGCCATCAGTCAGCAAAACATCACAAGCTGTCAGATATTTGTCATTAGTATCTGTGAGTCAATGCAAAGGCTTCCATTGAGCCTGCTTGCTGCCCTCAAGAGACAAGATGCATGGCATGTAACAGGATCGCCATTGTAAGCCAAGGCGTGATGTTGCGGCAGAGCTCATGGACAGTAAATTAGATCAGGCCAGTCTTCGAATTTGTGGTGCTTGCTATGTAGCTGCCCAATTTTGGTGAAGATGTGCGTTTAAAGAACCTTAAAGCTGTTCCAGCATTACGCGGAATCGTAAAGGACTGACTCACGTTCTGTTTGCCCCGAAGTGCTCAAATCGCATGCTGTACCGTGCAGAAGTTTTAGTTAACGAAAATTATGTTTAAATTAACTTCATGTTCGTTAGAAATTATGATTTTGCAGTAAATATGCAATATACCCATTAACTTGATTTGACCACTAGCACACCTCATTTAGCTAATCAATACCTCTAATCAATATCTTATCGAGTTACTTAGTTTATTTACTTTAGTGAGCTGGTGGTGAAATTTAACACAAACATAAAATAGCTGGGATGCTGGGGGGAGGATTTGGAACTGAAGCAATGTTCTAGCCATCCAGCAAGGTACCAGTAACTTCTTGGAGCATATAAGTGTTGTATTATACAGGACAGATGCATGAATGCTGTTTATCTATTTCTTGTCTTTGGAATATGGGGAGCATTTAAATTAGGAAGGCATTTTCTTGTTGTGGTGTCTTATTTTAAAATGCATTTGTTGGGTCACAGTCGCTTTTAAGGAGGTCAGCACTTAATTTGTCTTGTCAGTTTACTTAAGTAACAGAACGTTTATCATTGCAGAAGATCCTGCATTTTGATGGTGCTAAGCATACTTGATGTTTTTCCAGTGGAGCTTATCCTCCTGTTTTTTGTTTACATTGCTTGTTTGACATTTGTAATGTATTCATTCACATATTTTCATTTATAAATATGTAGTCTGGGTTAAGATGTTTTTGCCCTGAATTGCACATGCTCCAGCTCAGTGCTGCAGTGCTTCCTTGCAAATGTTGCCCTTTGTGCAGTTAAATATCTGACGTATCATATTTGTCTGCTTGTTTTTCCCCCCATTTTTGTCCGCTGATGACCTTCAGAAATCTCATTAATATTGATATTTATATTATATTTGTATAATTAAAGCACCGAGTTGCCTTTTCATGAGTTACTCTAGTGCCACTTCTGAATACGGCTGCACACTCGCACGCGTCCCAGTGCTGAGCCTTTATTCTTTTCTGTTTCTGGGTGCCTGTGGTATTTCAACTTGTTTTTCATATGTAGGTCAGATATTTGTGACAGTTCCTGGAAATTTTAGTATCGTTCTCATTGATGGTCTTTGTCTTTTTCTATTCCTTTCTACCTAAGTCTTTATCAGCTTGACGGGTGAGATTGGGGGGGTATACTGTTTAGTGTCTCGTTCTTTCTCTAGGGAAGCTTTTATTTTGACAGGGAACATTTTAATGACATAGGAACTTTTATAAAAATTCATTGCAGCTCAGTGTAGCATTTGTCGGAAGTCTTCGAGCTATGCTGGGGATTCTGGGAAAAGCCTTGGATTGGTTCCCACAATTGGTTCATTGGGGTGACAGTGCGTTCTTTCTGACCCACGTTATCATAGTGCTCTTGTCCACAAAGCTTGGCCCTGAGGCGCGCTGATGAATGCCTGCTATGGGAAGAGCCCGCCTCTCTGCCAGCTGTTCTGCTATTTGCACTACAGCCTAGATACCTCCATCTACTGAAATTGAGTCAGGACGGGCCATATGCTCGCACTGTGATTTTACACACTAGACATGCTGATCCCCAGTGTGTGAGAGAGCAGCATGCAGCAGGACTGTCTGACCAGCCCTGTTTGTCTGCATAATCACTAATCAGCTCTGATAACTTCATCGCAATGGCTCGAGTGGACCTATTCTGCGTTACTGTTCTGATGGATGGTGCAGAGATGGAATCTCAGTCCTGCTGTTTGGGCATGCTTTTATACATTTTTTTTATCTATTACTAGCCATGCATCTCTTATTTTATTAATATGTTCTAGACAAAGTAATCCATCCTTGATCCAGTAAGTCGGTTCCCTACATCTGGATATAGCCAGCTGGCTCCTAATCAGCATGAGGATCGTGTGAGATGAGGCATTTGGCTTCTTGCTGCCCTTCTCTGTACCTTCAGCGGGGCTTTGCACAAGGGCGCACTGGTGGTGAAGGGAGGTAACATCCACCATGTAAGGTGCGTGTCTTCAGCCCTGTTTCCCCATGTAAAAAGTGTACAGGAGCTCTGTGTCTCAGCACCACCGATCATGCAGGTTTTGCTGGAGTTTAAGCTTAGTTAGAAGCAAAGGCTTAAAGGTTAATAGGAGCAAACATGACAGAATTCCTGGGAGTCTCTGAATCCTGATTGTTCTCGTTGCGATTTCTCACTTCTTTAGATGAACTTGTTAATCTCAGTAGCGTTTTAAGCTTAATTTTTCTTGACAGTGCAGTAGCATTTTGCCTAAAAATGTGTTCCTGACTGCGCTGGTTCACCCCGTTCACCTTCACCCCTTTACCTAGACCTGTGGTTTGTGCGTCTAAATCTATTAATAAGTTAATTTCACTGGTGTCTTTTCACTGGATATCCAGTTACCTCGATAGAGCCCATTAGTGTGCAACACGAGCAGGAAAAGCAAGGCTTACAGTAAAACTAAAGGATAAATTCAGAAATTTGCATTAATAGCAATTATTCCATATTAATGGAATGTTGCTGATATGGACATTTTTAGGTTGAAAAAATACTGAAAAGGAATATAGATTGAACTTAATTTGAACTTAAAATAAGTAAAATACCATGCAAATAAAGTAACATCCCGTCTTACAATCTGCACTGTAACCTGACAGCATGGAAATTACAGGCACCGTTTAAATTTGCCACTTAGTCAGAGACTTTTTTTACCCCAAGAATAAATGTTTTGTCTGTTTAATTGTGTGATAAAGGAACTCACTTTTACGTAAAATCATATATTCAGTTGTGAAATGTGCCTCCGTGACCCCAGCATAGATAAGAGGGTTAATAATGTATCTATGTTCTCAGGCAGTGTTTCCCAACCGGATCCTCAGGGACCCACAGACGGTCCATGATTTTGCTCCCTCCCAGTTCCCTGCCAGATAGTCCACATTTTTGCTTCCTCCCAGGTAAAATGTAGATTGTCTGTGGGTCCCCAAGTACCGGACTGGGAAAACACTGCTTTAAGGAAAGACTGCACACATGGCAGGGTGGTGAGGCAGTGTGCTACTGCCCCCTAATGGAGAAGAAATGCTTCACGCTCCAGCCACCTAGGGTCTTGGTATAGTACTGCTGCACACCATGGCCCATGCACTGCTAGTCAGCCCATTAGGCCAGTGTTTCCTAACCCAGTTCTCGGGGAACCCCGGACACTCCACGTTTATTCTTCCTCTCAGCTGGCAGCGCACCTGTACCAGGTATTCAGTGTTCCCACCCCCCTTGTCGAGCAGTGAAGCTTGGCTGTCGTGCCACACAGGCAGTGCCCCCCCACTGTCCCTATCTCGGACTCATTTTAGCCTCACTCTTCAAAAGCTGTCTCTGGAAGAAAGAGCAGGACAGCTATGCTGAAATTTCCAGCTTAAAAGAAAGAGATTTAGCGTGAAACCATCAGATTTGGATCCCAGAATGAGAAGTACGGCTTGGCAAGATTTCATAAATGCGCTGGAGCTCAGTTAACGCTGATACACCATATCCTGTGTTTGCAGAAACTGGCACCTGGAGTCAACCAGTTTGCCTACACGTGTGTACAAGACCATTCGATATGGGCAAATCAGCAATTCTGGGAGGCGACGTTCTACAGCGAGGTCCAGAAGCAGATCCGAGCCTTTTATCTCTCTGTCCCGTCAGAGAAAACAGGACTCATAATCAAGCCAGAGGTAAAATCTCAAGAATGTCATTATAAACTAGTTCAGAGCTAGTTTTCGGCATCTGGTATCAGTAAATGAATACAGAAATGATTTTTACATGATATGGGTTCCATTCGTCTTCCTGAGCATTTAGATGTTGCTGTTGCATGACCTGCTAGTTGCTTTGGTTCACACACAGCTGTATAAGTCTGATGGCATACTTAGTGCCCCCCCCCCACCCCCGTGGCACAGGAGCGGGGCCTCCCCGCCCCAGCTGGCACCGAGCGTACGGCCATGGACCTGGCAGCGGAGCAGCTGTGCTCCTGGCCCAGCCTCAGCAAGGAGAAGCGGCGGGAGCTGGTGCAGAGTGAGGAGAGCACGGTGTTCAGCCAGGCCATCCACTACGGCAGCCTCATGGTCTACCTGCTGGTGCCGCTGGACGTCAGCAAGAACAAGCTGCTGCGGGGCCCACCTGCCGCCGACTGGGAGACCGCCAGCAACAGCGTCATCACCACCAACAGGCAGGTGGCCCCTGCCGTCCGGCTGGGTAGACCCCTCCAATGAGCATGATGTGTGTAACCACTGTGGGCAGGGGGCCACGGCCACAAGAACATCTGGCAATTCTTTGCTTAAAGCAGTCATATAAATGCATTACATGAACCCTCATAATGCATCATAATGCATTCATAACGTATTATAAACACTATAAATATTTATAAAATATTTATAAAAAGGCATGCCACGTTATAGGCATGTTTATTATGCATTATATATGCTCCGTGAAGCTCTCTATAATGCACTGTAAATACAATCATAATACAGTACAAACCATCCTTAATTCTTATACTGACCATTATAATGCATTATAAAGGTATTTGTAGTGCATTATAGATGAAAGCTTCACAGAGCATTCACATACACATGGCTATAATGCGGTATGCCTTTGATAAATATTTGTAGCTGTGTTTATACTACTTTATGAATGCATTATAAGTTATCTATAATGCATTTATATTACTACTTTAAATAAATAAATGGTGCTTTTACTAAATCCTGGACATGGGGGCTGTGACTAGTGTCAGTCAGTTATTTATCCAAAGCAACATGCAAGTGAGAGCAGCTGGGGTTAAGTGTCTTGCTCTAGGACCCAATGATGAAATCACTCTGCCAAGCCTGGGATTTGAGCCTGCGACCTTCTGAGCACAGGCGCTGTGTCCTAACTTGCTAAGCCACACTGCCCCCCCCCCCTTTTTGTTGTTACAGACACAGAGGAATCTCCAGCTTGTACCATCGTTTTATATTTTCTTTGCTGGCGTCCTCCATCCAGCCTCGGTCCTGTTCCTTTCATTGATGATTCCTTCCTGTTGACAATTTTGTTGATTTAAGTTGCACAGGACAGTAAGGGGACTTTTCTCATTATAGCAAAAGAAAGAAAACACAAGTGAAACTGACTCACCGAGCTCCACAACAACAGTGTGTGGGAGTGGGGAGAATTTTCCTTAGACTTTATTCCCAGAAAGTAAAACTATCCTGCCAAACACATTTCCCCTCCATCAGCTGAACAGTAGCTCTTTTGGAGTCATTTACTTTCACTTTTCACAGCTCTGCTTTATTCCGAGAATGAGCATTTATTTAAACACTTCAGTTATTTTTCTAACTGAATGGTTTCCTAGTAAATTAAAGTGGACTGTTAAGTCACTGTTTGAGCCACAGAGCTCTGTAACCCAGATCGCTGGAAGATGATTTGGACCACGAGACTAGGGTCTATACCACTGGTGGAGTCAGGAGGGGAAGTGCCCCCCCCCGTCCCCGTGATACCCCTGAGGCTGAAGAAACATTACTAAATTGCCCTTCTAAGTGGTAAAAATGCCACTGTTGGCTGCCCTTCACATGATTTAGCCCCCTTCATGCCCTGTACAGTAATAAAATATGATGCATTGTCTTAATGAGTGGCCTTATATTGAAAAGAATGTGATGCAGTGCCCTATAAGGTGCTCTTACAATGGTCTAAGTGGCCCCTATAGTTACCCATCCAATGGAAAAGGGTGCCATTTTGAATTGCCCTTCTAGTGGGCACATGTCATGCAGTAGATGCCATTTTTATTTTCTCACCCCTGCCCTTCAAACAGTCCACCACTGGTCTGTACCCCAAGTACACAGTCCTGTGCATTTCCAGCATCACCGTAGAACACGTGGCTTACTTTGTAACATATGTGTGTTCATGTGTGTTTGTAACAGCATTGCCGGAAGTGTGGCAGAAAGCTTCGACGCGGAGAGTGGCTTTGAGGACTCAGAGAATAACGATATCGCCAACTCGGCTGTGCGGTTCATCTCGCGCTTCATTGATAAGGTGTGCACGGAGAGCGGAGTCACTCAGGACCACATCAAGAACCTCCACAGCATGATCCCAGGTAGGTAAAGAAACTGGAAGGTAGCGGCAAAGGAGCCACTTTGCGGATTGATGTGGCATTAAGGCTGTGGTGGGAAGCGAGTATCGTAATGTTTCCTAAGTGAAAGAAGTGAAAAATGTTTTAGATCAGGTCCCTTTGTTTTGATTAAAAGATGGCCGAGGCTGCCATAGATTAGTATAGACTAGCTTGGCATTGTCTCTACTGCTAATCCCTAGCAACCCTCAGGTAAAGCCGGCAAACGGAACTTTAGAGTTAAGCACGTTAAGTCCTCATATGTCGTGGCACAGGTATCGTGGCCATGCAGATGGAGACGCTTGAGGCTGTTCATCGTGAGAGCAGAAGGCTTCCCCCCATACAAAAGGCAAGTGTCCATCTTGGAGCTAATTCCCTGGCTGTGAATGTTCCATGCACATGGCTGCAATCTCATGCACGATGGTGCCATGGAAGGCAATACTCCATTTTGTTGTGGTTGTGGTGCCCACCATACAGTAAACATATAGAGTGTGGTTTATCTGTCCATCGCATGATGCTGAGCTACTCAGGGAGGTGTAACTGTAGCATGGTATGCATTGTGGACTGTAACATGCCTGTCTCTTGTCATTTTCCAAAGAAACAGTGTTACTCTGATTTGTTGCCAATGACAAATCAACTGTTATGAACAAATCTGGGTTAATCCAGACTCAGACTCACAGTACTGAGTACTGAGTCTGAGTGAGTCCAGTGAGTGATCAGACCAATATTTATAACTAGCAAGTTTAGATCCCACACCTTGAGGAACCTGCCAATTCTTTGGCTTGACTTGCCATCACGGTTTTGATATATCACAGGGTCAGCATAAGAAATTAAATGGGAATTTTTTGGGAATTTTGTAAAAGCCACAGATGACATAAAAAAGTTTAGTAACTTTTTTTTCAAATCATGGGGTGCCTGCACTTCTAATGCTCACAATTTGGAACAGTTGACTGTATAAATAACCTAGGCTTCTTCATGAATATAGCCCTAGCTGCTTACATGGCGTGAAAACTCTGTTAATTAACTTTAGAAGATTCAGTTTTTTCTGACTTGGTATACAAGTGAGAAGATGAGGGACAATGAGAAGATCACTGGAGCAACTGGCCTTAGGGCCTTGCTCAGGGGTCCAATGGTGACATCACTTTGCCAGAGATCTCTTCATCTCAGCAGATGCCAGAAGCGTGATCATGATTTGATCTGGATGTTGAGAATCAGAATTTATTATCTTCGTTCTGGAAGACTCCCCTGAACCACCCTACCTCCCCGACAATGGCAAAAATGTGTGAGAGCTAAACTGATGACCCAAGATCCATAAATCATCCCGGAGAGTCCAGCTGCTTTTCTTTTGAAGGCGCTCAAAGAGTTGTATAGGACAGTGACCCCTTCAGCTGGTCCATGCTCTCAACGCTGCAATTTCGGCCTAGAACCGGGTCCGTGCCGATGACATTAGCGCATTCCGCTGCCGCAGACCCCGGAGCGCCTCGTTGACCCCCCGTTACGCAATGTGGCAGTGGCCTCCCATGGGGTGCTGTGGCGCAGGAGTCCGCCTGCCTCTCAGCGTGTTTGCTGCATCCATCACTTTTTAAGAATGCAGCGCTCGTGATAAAAGGCTGAAATCAGTAGAGGATTAGGAGGAAGGGGGGAGGGGGGAGAGCAGAAAGCCAGTTTGAGAAACGTCCAGAAGGCGTATTTTGTGAGCACCCTTCGCCGAGGAATCAAATGACCGATTTGCACCATCCACGGGACGTGGTGACCATTTGTGTTTGTTTGTCCATCCGTTCATCCCCGAGATGTGCGGAACATATTGTCTTGGCATGTCCACGCTGTGGCAGTCACGTAATTAAGCGGATTCCGCTGCATTTCATTGTTATTAAATAATTTTAATTGCTTACATTTCCAACAAGTTTTGCAAGGCCATGTGTTTCGGATTGAGGAATTGTTTCAGTTGCTATTCTTACTGACAAAAGAATGCAAACTTGTGTTTGTACCCGAGTGTCATTATAAGGTGCATAATGAGTCTGAATCATTTGTTTACCATGATGTCAGGGTTTATGTACGGGCAGTGCTTCAGTGGAATTGTGGGTAGGATGTAACGCTGCTACAGTACTCCCGTGACTGGGTTTGGGTTTTCGATAGTTTTCTTATCTTCACTACAGCCCAAGATCCTCAAGCCCCCCTTGCTCCCAGGAGAGAAGTTCATCTCTGAGGGTCTGCGAGTGGTCCTTGACACTGATGGGCGGGAAGAAGCCACAGGGGGGGTTCTTGGTGGCCCACACATCCTTCCTGCAGAGGGGGCGCTCTTCCTTACTACCTACCGTGTCATCTTCAAGGGAACCCCTCTTGATCATCTGGGTACATTACCTGCTTGGTTTCAGTTATCCAGCTGTGACAATGGTGAAATGAGACTAAATGTAGATGCTTCATTATATTCGGATTCAGGTTTATTGTCCAAGTAAGCTCACACACAAGGAATTTGACTCTGGGCATCAGTTGCTCTCCAGTGTACCGGTCGATTTACATACACTTAAGTCAGTTATTACATACAGTCTGATAGAGGGCACATTATTATGAGAACACTCTGCCAAGGATACCATCTGCGGTGATGTCTTGGAATACAGTGAAATGCATAACGATATATCTTGTATTGCATGTTGCATACATTTGTTCACACTGTAAAGGAAAGTTGAATGGAGTGTCTGGCCTGTCTTGGGCAGTGGGGGAGCAGCCAGTGGTCCGCAGCTTCCCTGTCTCGACCCTGACCAAGGAGAAGAAGATCAGCATCCAGAGCCAGCTGCAGCAGAGCCTGCAGGAGGGCCTGCAGATGCGGTCCGCCTCCTTTCAGGTAGCACCTTCAGCCAAAGTGCCGTCTCGGGCTGAGGACAGAGGCATGTCCAGCTTATGCATTATGGTGTGTAGGATAAGGCCATATAGCCTTCTCTGGCTTTTCTGAGATGTTTGGGTGTCATTTTTAATCAGTTAATTCAGCTTTTAAACGCAGGCCTTCTATAATCCATGGTCAGTCTCACAAAATCCAATTGTAAGGTTATTCCGGAATTGTGGATTGTCCTAAATATGGTATAACCTTTTTTTTGTTGGTTGTGAACAAGCACCACTTTTCATTTTCCCTCTTTTAAGCATTTAGTGTATTACATTAATAAATTAATACCAAGCAGCATTGTAGATAAGCGGATACCATAGCGGCTTCACTTCCCGGACTGCGGCTTTGTATCAGTTGTCAGTTTTGTGTGTGTCTGTGTGTCTGTGTGTCTGTGTGTGTGTGTGTGTGTGTGTGTGTGTGTGTGTGTGTGTGTGTGTGTCTGTGTGTGTGTGTCTGAATGAGTGACCAAATTTCCCCACAAGGTGATAAACACCTGTCATTTTAATGTTGCGTGTGTAAATGCATGGTGTATGTGTATGCAATCAAAAACCTAAAAATACCAAAAAGTCTTGTATTATGCTTGGCTAGGGTTGAGGTTGGGTCTGGGTTTGGGTTAAGGTGTCTCCTCCGGCTATTCTGGGTTTTTCCTGGTTCTACAGGTGAATTGGACCCTTCATGATGCTCCCTGTGTTTCCTTGAACAGACATCAGTTCACAGCACTAAACGGATGGGCTTGTTTTAATGGAGTGGTGTTTGGATAATTCTATGTCATGTTAGTTTCAGTCAGAAACAGAAAAATATGTTTTACACTCACCCACATGTGCTTGCTCTTTCACAATGTGCAGAGTGCTGTAAAAGTTTTATTGTTCATTCCTATCTTTTTTAGTAACTCGGCCCATAAAAACACATTCTGGAGGGGGTCGCCCTCATCTATGAGTGCGCTGCTCTTCCAGCCACTCCCAGCCAACAGGCGTGGTCTGCATTGCAGCTCTGTCCCTCATTAAGCAGTAAATTGGACTATGGAGAACCTGACCAGAGTTCACTGAACTGCCATGTCAGAGAATACGAAGGGTAGACCCTGAGAGAAAAGTGCAGATCGGCCTTAGCTGGAATGTGACTTCAGTTCCTAAAGAAAGTGACCACATGCCTTCATCCAGTCCTTCTGCTGGCTTTTACTCCACAGCTTACCAAGGTGGCATTTGATGAAGAGGTGAGCTCAGAAGTGGTGGAGATCTTTAAGAAGCACCTCCAGAGGATACGCTGCCCGCAGTCCATCTTCAGCACGTTCGCCTTCGCTGAAGGGCAGACCATACCCCAGCTGATTCTGCCTAAGCAGAAGGAGAAGAACCTCGGCTTCCGGTTGGTCTGATCTGGACAGACACACACACACACACACACACGCGCACACACACACACAGACACACACAGACACACACGCGCGCACACACACACACACACACGCACAGAC
>JAODLC010000090.1:0-13414 GCA_026781145.1 Hippopotamyrus pictus | reverse complement strand
ACACACCTAGAGATGTAACCCAACATCCTATTGGCCTTTTTAATTGCTTCCCCACACTGGTGAGAGTGGGACATGGAGTCAAAATCCTGCTGTAGCCTCTGTGCTGCTAGTTCAGTTTCTGCTACACCACCAACCTCAGTGTCATCGGCAAATTTAACCAGTTTATTGTATATACTGTTGTCAATATTGTTAACATGAATTAGGAATAACAGAGGCCCTAAAACTGAACCCTGTGGTATAAACGCAGGCCCACCGTGACATTGTAAAGCAATCTTACGCAAGCATTCTAATGGAAAATCTATATTATTCCATTATAGATCAAAAATCAGAAGTGTTGGGCAAGTTTGCAAACCCTACAGACTATTTACAGGGTAATAAAACTGTTATATAAATATCAACAACCTGGTTATCTTCACTGCCAAGCAAATCGACGTAACAAACAGAAGATGAAAGCAGCATAAGACTAACATTACATCTCTCTTGTCTTTGATACTATTCCACCATAATGCTAGACAAATTATTAAACAAACATAAGCAAAAATTCAAGACAAACCTTAGCCTTGGGGTGAAGTAAGGCATAGGCTAGGTCAGGGGTTCCCACTGGTGGGGGAGTGGCAAGAATAAGAGTCTTTAGTATTTGCCAAGAATAATAAGATTTCCATAGTATATTTATCAAAATTTGTGAGAAAAGTCTATGATAACCGCAATCGCAACCAGCTAATTCTGATACATGAACTGTACCACAGGAAGCCCTCCCCAAATCTACGAAGGGGGGCTCTGTGGGACTGCCATTCTCTGATACTGTTATTTTGGGGGTCATAGGGTGAAAAGTTTGAGAACCCATGTCCAAGTCTACAGCCTAGGATCATGACAAAGGAGAGAGCGGTGGAACTTTAATTTGAGCAATCAATCCGTTGGTGTGATTCCCCCTCCCTTAGAAAGGAGAGTTTTACAGACAGAATTTCCACCCTCACCCTAATCAGTAAGTTTTACCGCTGACACCAGGTCCACTGATTATCAGATTATTAATGTTCCATTATTTTTAATTCCCTCTCATTTCTTTTTCGGTTTCAAAAAAAATTGGTTCAAGTGGCCCACTTAGGGGGCCGTACCCATGTTAGCCAAGGGCCCCCAGAGAATTAAATCAGCCCCTATTTTACACTAAGGTAGAGATACTGGTGAACTGACTACTGTACATAAAACTACGATTTTCTTTAAACTACTCTTTATGTACCATGCATATATTTGGAAGCCATAACTGCTTGGCTAGGCGTATACTTTGGCCAAAGAAAGATCATTAAAGTTCATATATGGATCAGTAGAAAACAAACTCACTGAATTGACAACAATATTTCATCCTCAAACCAAGATTTCATTTGACTGGTTTTTAAAAATTGCATCACTGTCGTTCGCTTCCCGGTTAACAGCAAGGAAAACGAAAACTTTACCGACACTGACATATATTCAGACGGACAGGCCAAAAAAAAACGCCGCATCCAAGCGCAGTTTGCATGCTGCAGATCAGCCGCCTAGTAAATACCTGGGGTCCATGGCACCGACGGTTCTCTAAAGCAGTATCATCTGAGTACAGTCTGGCAGCCCTGCCCTGTTTGTTTTCCCTTGGGTTTCATCTTGACTGCGAGGAAATCTTGAACTCGTACCACATATACTGATTATGAATCCTAAATCCCCGATGATTCGTTCAGAGACGATCAGTATTAACACTTTAGAACTTGCATTCAGTAAGAAAATACTAATAACAGCAACAGTACTCAAATTAAGGCTGTAATAATAATAATAATTGTAATAATAATAATAATAATAATAATAATAATCTTGCAGCACGATCACAGAACACACTCATAGATTAAATGACTTATTTAATAATCTGCAAATCTACAATAATTAAAATTAGACCATGTAATACGTAAGCATTTCTACAAGGGGTATAACATTAATACTTTTTGTACAAAAATCTTATTAACTGTAGAAGTAGTCGACAATTAAAGCAGAGGATTAGAATATAGGTGAATAGTATATAGGTGCAGGGGCACTTACCGGACAGTTCGTCTGGTTCCAGCCCAGTTTCGGTGTCGAGTCCGCAGATCACAAAGTAATCTGCGAATCGGCAGGAGCTGGAGCTGAAGCCGGTGGTCATCCTGCGATTGGGCCGGTGCTTTCCACGCTTCACACCAATACATATCTGGGGCTCTGGGTCTTACTTGGCGCTGCCATTACGGATGCGCCCGTTAGCCCCAGCGCCAGAGCAGAAAGAAGCCGAGAAGGGCGGCCGAAGTGCATTATGGGCCGTCCCCCTCCCCATACAGCTGTTTTCATCTGTCGGATATCCCCCAGGTCCAACGAAGACTGGTCTGAGAGGTGAGTCCGCGCATGCGATCTGGTGCAAAAAAAAAATCCCGTTGCGTTATGTGGTTAACTCTTCAAATGCAGAGCCGGCAAAAAACCCAAACGCATATTAATTACAAGAAGACCCGATTCTCTTTTCCGGCAATGAAACTACACATGAATGTTTTCCCAGAGACGCAGACTTGCGGTTGACTACCAAATTTTTTATAACTGTGAATGCATACTTAAAACTAGTACGAACCTGCAGTGGAAAATTACGAAGTATGCCTATATTTTATTAAATGATTCTAGATGTCAGGGTCTGGAAACAATCTATAAATACCAATTTAATAATTGTTTATTTGTAACCGGTAATCCAACATAACACAATCGGGATGATGCGAAATGTCACCGCAAAATCGATTTATGTACCCGCAGTACCCTACGTCACATGAATCACTGGAGAAACAAAAGATCGCCATCTAGTGGCTAAGTATAAGCCCCGCAGTTCTAACAATTTGATCTGTTCATTGTATCCCTTGCCTTCGGGAATACATGTGATTTTAGCCCCGGTCTGCTGCTATCGCCGCCGCAAATGCATTGGTATGTGACCCAATAACTCAAAAACTGTTTTTTTTTTTTTTTTTTTTTAAAACTTTGCGCAGGCATTGCATGGGTAATGAATTGGAACTGCTTAAATTTTGAGACAGATATAGTGATATCAAAACAGGGCAGTTTTGACAGTTGTTTACATTAAGATTTTTTTTACATCAGATTTTTCAAGAGGTATTGTATGGGCGCCAAACTGGAACTGATAAATTCTGAGACAGATAGCCCCAAAGCTGAAGCCATCAGCTTAAGTCTACTACCATTTCCTTGGTTTTGGTGACGTTCAGCTGCAGCTGGTTGGTTCTACACCATCCCAAAAAGTCCTCCACAAGGCTCCTGTACTCAGCCTCCTGCCCATCCTTGATACAGCCTACAATTGCAGTGTCATCAGAGAACTCAGAGTTGTACTTGAAGTCCGTGGTGTACAAGGTGAACAGTACAGGAGAGAGAACAGTTCCCTGTGGCGCCCCAGTGCTGCTGACCACAGCCCCAGATGTGATGTCCCCCAGTCTAACAAACTGATGTGAGGTAATCGGTAATCCAGGTTACCAGGCTTGGGTCCACTCCCATCTGCAGCAGTTTGTCTCTCAGCAGAAGGGGCTGAATGGTGTTGAAAGCGCTGGAGAAATCAAAAAGCATGATTCTCACACCACTGCCTCCATTGTCCAAGTGAGAGTACACCCTGTGTAGCAGATAGAGGAGGGCATCCTCCACTCCCACGTTCTCCTGGTAAGCAAACTGTAGGGGGTCAAGCGCATGCCAAACCTGGGGTCTTAGGAGGAGGTGGAGCAGCAACTGCTGAAGGGTCTTCATTACGTGTAAGGTGAGTGCCACAGGCCTAAAGTCATTGAGTTCGTTGGGGTGTAGCTTCTTGGGAACCGGTACCAGGCATAATGTTTTCCATAGTGTAGATACCCTCCCCAGGCGCAATACTTGCCTGACTGCATTGTGCCAAGTGTAAAGTTTGGTGGAGGGGGGATTATGGTGTGGGGCTATGTTTCAGGGGTTGGGCTTGGCCCCTTAGCTCCAGTGAAAGGAATTCTTTGCTGCAGCATTCAAAGCCATTTTGGACAATTTCATGCTCCCAACTTTGTGTGAACAGTTTGGGGATGGTCCCTTCCTGTTCCAACATGACTACACACCAGTGCACAAAGCAAGGTCCATAAGGACATGGATGAGCGAGTCTGGTGTGGAGGAACTTGACTGGCCTGTACAGAGCCCTGACCTCAACCTGATAAAACACCTTTGGGATGAATTAGAGTAGAGACCTTATTGTCCAACATTAGTGCATGACCTCACAAATGCTCCCCTGGAAGAATGGGCAAAAATTCCCATAAACACACTTTTAAACCTTGTGGACAGCCTTCCCAGAAGATATTCCCCTTCAGTATTAGACCAGATACAAGAACTTGTGGCCATAGGTGGAAATTAGCAGAACATTTTTAACTGGATTTGAGAAAGCATTTCTTTACACATTGTGTAGAGTATGGAATAGTCTTTCTGCTAGTGTAGTGAAAGCTAAAACCTTGGGTTCCTTTAAATCAGAGCTAAATAAGATTTTAACTCTGACCTATTAGCTGAGTTCTCCCCAAATGAGCTTGATGGGCTGAATGACCTCCTCTCATTTGTAAATGTTCTTATTGCATGAATTTTCTTCCTAGATAATTTTAACAACCAAGAGCTCTGGGGTTAAACTCTCGAGGCACACATAAATTGAACTTCCTCACCCTACTCAGAAAAAAAAAGTTAAGTCATTTAAATATAAATGAGTTACATGTATGCATTCTGTTCACCAATATACAAACAATAATGTTACGAAAATGTTCCTGAGTCCATTTCTGTCCCTTAAATCAGAAGGTACATCATCATCATCAGGAGGTACCTAAATGCACTTTAATAATACTGGCGTGATTTGTACTTTTTTCCTATTGCCAACATTCCAGATAAAATTGAAGAGTATCTCCTCCTTTGCTACTATTCAGCTTATATATTAACATGCCAAATTCTGTGTTTATAATTATTTTAGATTTAAAAGTAATATAAAGTCAGACATGTCACATTGACCGTGGTCCGACCGCATCTTGATCTGTATTCATGTAACTGTGTGATGTAGGACATACCTATGGAATCAGGTGAACTGTTTGCATAAACCAGGGGTCACCAACGTTCTTGAAACTGAGAGCAACTTCATGGGTACTGAGCCATACGAAGGGCTACCAGTTTGATACACTTCTTAAATCATGCATAATAAACATGTTTTAAATGCTTTTTTTTTTTTTTTTTTTTAGATATTGTCATTTTCAAATCTATTTAAATGCAAATGCAATTAAAGAAGAATAGCAACAGGATAAAACTAAATTTTAGACCCTGCTCACTGAGTGCTATTTTTAGAACAGGTCTGCAGGCGACTCCTGTGGTCCTTGGGTTGGCGAGTTTGCACGCAATGCCGCATCTGTAAAATGAATAAATAGAGAAGCTTACCTTTGGGAAGGGTCAGAATGTGCAGGACAAAGACACTTCCCCAAAAACATGGAATCATGGGAAATGCCAGAAATTCACAACGTGATTTAAAAAAACTCCAAAAACTACAGTGCAACAAACGTCTGTCCATTAATCTTAATGAAACAGTGAGGAGTATACACTATACAGTATTCCTTCACTCTACTGCACCCCATGCAGAAAAATGAGGAATAGTATGTTTTTTTACTTTTAAAATTGCAGTAAAGGATTTTTCAAATCAACCTGTCCTTATTCTAAAAAGATATTTATCTGTGCCATTTTCCTTATCTCATGTGGACTATGTGAAAGGAGGTAGTGGATCTTAAGTTTTACACCAGTGATTTAGCAGCAGTCAGGTTTCATGACACTGCCATACAGAAGTACCTTGATCATTATTACATTTACAATTAATCACATACTAAGGGAAAAAATGGGAATTTGATACAAGGCAATGGTGAACAGTATGAAGTTGTTATACCTTCAATAATTCACGAAGTCACAATGAATGGATAAGCAACACAGATTAAGCAATTGTAATTCTATAATTTTACTGTTGTACCTCAAAATAAATAAATTTGACAAAAAATTAATACGTAACATTAGCAGACGTACATCATAGTAACATTTACCCAGTGTAGCACACATTTTAAGGCACAGCTTCCAATGAAGCACCTGTCACTTCACAGAATAAAAAAAAAAAAAAAATCAGCAGCCTATAGGACGGGGTGGGCAATCTTATCCACAAAGGGCCGGTGTGTATGCGGGTTTTCACTGCAACTCCCTAATGATATCACCAATTAGAGGACTGACTGGCTGAAGAGTCCTCACCTGGGTTTGAACAGCTGACCTACAGGTTATCCCAAAAACCTGCATACACACCGGCCCTTTGCGGATAATATCGCCCACCCCTGCTGTAGGAGGTGCTTTGCTTAGTCACAGAGTATTATTAAGATCAAAAGGGAAATTGAATTAGGTTTTTTTTTGTCTCCCACAATTGAAACACACTGTTCCAATCTAGATTAATAAAAATAAAAAGACAAAACCCTGGGCTATGGAAAAAGCAGATTAATTTGCATGGAGACTTGAGGTAGTGGCCACCTTTGTCGTGAAAATAACTATGTTAGTGCACTGTGGACCTGAGCGCTGGACTTTGCCCGGTGACCTCATCTGGCATGTGAGGTCTGTGAAGGACAGAAACCTTCAGAAAACGTGCTCTGAACCTCAACCAAGGACCGACTACTCTAGTTTCTTTTGCAGTTTCTTCTGGAAGCACACAGGCAGGATGGAGAGAAGGGCCAGTATGGCCAGCAGCAGCAGAGAGCTCCAGGAGACAGCCTCCCCTGCTGTAGTTAGCTTGTACAGTGTGGTCCCGGCATTGATGGCCACAAAAGATGGAGGAGCCACTCCTGCAAGAATGGAAATGGGGTTTCAGATCCAAGCGACAGGTTAATGCAGCAAAGAACCAACACAGCGCTAGACAGGACAACTGGCACCACAGCCAAACTGCACATCAGCTTCCGGTTATGCTGTATATATACACAATATATACAGGAAGAACATGCATACTCCACACACAGTGCAAGAGCAGGACCAAAGTCCCCAATACAGGAGATGGTATAATCAGGCCATTATGTGAACTTAATCTTGTTTGTTGATATTTACATATTTCACATATTATGTGTCACTTATTACATACATATTGGGGGCTCTGTAGGTAAATTAATGTGACATCAATGAGCATTAATTGGTTTTAATCCTTACCTAAGAATGTGCCAAGGAAGAAGAGCCCTAAAGGCACATTAATGACGGGGGATGTGATATTGATAAACCAGTTGGGAAGGAAGGGAGTGATCCTCAGGAATATGATGTAATTAATAAGATGCTCTCTGTGGTTGTCTACCTGCAAAAAGGAGTCAATGAGAGAGGGAACATCTCAATGAAAAGATTCAGAATGTATCTTGTCACAGGGCTTGGCAGTTAATCAAATTACAATTATGATTTTTGCTTGCAATGATTATTAAAACAAAACTGAAGAAAAAAGATTGTGCCGCGTTTCATTTCCATTTCATAAATCCAGTGCACGCCTTTCCATCCACTTTTTTTTTCTGTCATCGAGTACTCCCCAGAGAGCAGCACATTAAAACAGGGATGTCACACTCATTTCAGTTATTGAATTGAGTTTGACACCAGTGCTTCAAAGGACGCTTCAAACAGCAGTCGGCTTTTTATTGGCTCTGATGCCTAAATGTTGTTTTAGCTCCTCAAAGCTTGGCCAGATTCTCATACTCACTCTTGTCAGTTTAGACAGCCCCACCATATCAAACTCCAAGTCATCGTCAGCGTCTCTCAGGTTCATCCTAATTGATCAACACTTACCTGCTGAGACCACTTCTCTGCCTTCTCCGTCAGGTATTTATAGACCACTGGCCTGCCCACCAAGTAGGAGAGCATATAGCAGAAAGAGGCTCCAAGTCCAGAGCACTACAAGCACAGAAGACTTGATCAGAAAGGGCATGAAGTACATAAAATATGAAGTTCCTATTTAAATCCAAAATGGCATAGCATCATGCTTACCAAGCAAACCAGGAACAATGCTAGTGGGAAGGGGTAAAGATAGCCTGACAGGATGCTGAGAAAGATGGAGCCAGGGATGGCAAAGGTCTGGAGGCTATGGCAACAGAATTAAGGCCGATACCAGCAGGGTAAAAAAAAATAATAATAAGGTTTTCATAGGCCATAGGATATAACCAAAAACGTCATATACAGCATTCCATACAAGTGAAACTGCATGGATGACTTTTGGAAATTACTTGTGCCAAACTGATATACGGTCTCTCATTTAGTGACAATAGTCTGTAAGATGCAGACCAATATGTTTTTCATTGGATTTTGCACATATAAAAGACCTTATCTTCAAGACAATTCCCACAAAACCTCTGCATCCTGATTTGAATACCACTTGGGTGATTTCATTGTACAGTGGAGAGAGACTGAAGCCAGTCAAGTAGGATTTCTGCTGTCCCTCACAGATGAGAATAAAACAGCCCCCTCAGCTGAATCCTGCTGTTCTCAAGGGCACAAAATACCCCCCCCACCCCAGACCCAACTTAACTGAGCAGGTGAAGGTGGCTATCTGCTATTGGGTCCTCAGCCAAAGTATCTCTTTTATTTATATGTTTAAAAAAAAGTTGATGGAAAAAAATCACACCAGATATTAATACACCCAATAGTCCCTGAGAGAGACACGAGCTACATAGCTACATGTTTGTATATCACTAAAATTACCTTATACACCTATTAATGAGTGCTGATTTACTTAACTATTTGTATTGCTTCTGAAAACAGTGAAGACAGATTGCATAAACACAAAACATGAAAAACATCCAGTTATCCCAGTTACAAGCTGATTGAACACCAAAAATATGTCTTCACAGACATAAGTCCATTAGCCTCTATGGTATTAACTCAAAGGGACACATTCACACATTTATCTTCTCTAACTAGTAATTAGCAACAAATTACTTTGAAATACTTCATTCAACTAACATTTCACACATGGGAGACCGTCTAACTTTTGCTTCAGGGAGCATCAATAGCTCTGACTATACAATCAAGTCTCACAGTTAATCTAGGCAAATAAACACAAATCAAAGCCAGTGCACACTTTTGTATGCTTTCATATTACAAAGGATACAAGACATATGTGGTGAAATAGGCCACCAATACTTGAGTGTAGTAAGTGTCCTTGTACTTAGATAGAACTGTGCCCAAGGCCTTGGCATCGTTCATGTCTTTGGGAATTTTCATTTTTTCCCACTCTTCACTGTATGGGAGAAAGCAGCTCACAGGTCAGTGTGAGGAACTCCTCAAAGGAATACAAATATCATATTCTACCTAAGACATGGCTATAAAACACACATATAGATTTGAAAGCAGTACAGACCTAAGAAACACATGAGGGACACATGCATCATTGTAGAGAGGTCAGTCAGGAAGATAAAGGAGAAGAAATCTAACCTGGAGCTAAGGCAACTACATTTCTCATACTTTGTCATACTGCTCCTCTTAAAAGAGAAAAAAGTTAAAACTTAACTAAAGCTTAAGCAAACTGCAATCAGATTTGATTGTCATCAAGCAGGGCAAGTTAAATTCTCACATGGCTGACAGGTCAACATAAGGGTGGAATATTGCGGTACTTACTTGCTCATGTGCGGAAAATTTCTGTACACCAGGTACATGATACAGGCAGCACAGGAGAATATGGAGACCAGAAGGAGAAGCGACATGCGGGCAGAGCCCCTGCCAGAATACGACAGGCCTTGGAAGGCAGAAGGAGGGGAGAAATCAAATCATTCTAATAAACTCTCAATGCTCAATGGCAGAACCACATAAATATCACTGCAAAATTTAGACTTCTGTTTCTCAACCTGGTCCTCGGGGGCCCCCCAGACAGTGGGGAGCTGGGAGGGAGCAAAAACATGAACTGACAGGGATCAGGGAGGGAGCAAAACGTGGACTGTCTGGGGGCCCCCGAGAACAAGGATATGAAACACTAATTTAGACTCTGATGTATGTTTAATTGCGGTGCAACACCTTGCATGAATTTGCATCACTTGTTGACACAGAATATAGGAGTAGCTGAAGCTTTTTCCTCCAGGTGACGAATAATGTTTGTGTCAATCTTTTCATAAATATGGTAAAAAATAAATTTAATTTGTGTTGATGTATACAGTTAACAAAATTTACTAAAATAGTATTAAGTATACATTTACATTTTTTCTTTACATCGCCAACATTACTCAATATTTACTTACTCCAAATTGTCGTTGCCCAAGATTACCAACATTTTTAAAAATAATTTTATCGTATTTACCGGTTTAAAAATAATTTCTTGGAATTTTACATAATCACATTGTTTACTTCGAAACTCGTTTGACAAATAGCCAAGAGATAAGATCATTTAGGTTGGTCAAAAGAAACTACACACAAACAAATCAGAGCTAACTTTTTACACACAGCCACGACGTAGGATAAGCAATAATAAAAATAATAATTTATTATTATTATTATAATTTTTGTTGTTGCTATTATTATTAAAAAAGAGGAAGAAATCTTGCGAAGAACCAGTTAAGCGGGGAACCCCACACTCCGCTAGTCGGCAATACAAGTTCATACAATTTAGTGAATGTGACAAGGAAAAATAATGCTTCAAATTAGACACCTGAAACACATAGAATATAGCAAGCGATTACCTGGTTGTTTAGATAGAGTGACAGTCATAAAACCATATCAATATAACTTGCCATTTTGTTTACCGATGAGTTTAATGACTTAAGCTATGCTAAAATAATCCATGTCATACAAATGGCGTCTGTTGGCCGATTACAACTTTAAAAAGAGTAGCTGGTACCTTTTTGGATATATCCCTCCTTCGTATTGATTTCCTCTTCTTTTAAAGTGTCTGTCGCAATGCTCTCTATACCCAGTCTTTCTGTTTGCCTTTTCGCCATTTTTACTTAACTTGAAAGACGTTTTTTATTTACTGAGTAAATATAATACCCAGCATTACCGCATAGCTAAAAGAAAACCGGGTAAGTCCGGCTGCTTGCTGGCTGCTGAGGACTCAGGTCTTTCACGTTATAATCGTTGGCCGTTGAGCAAAGAGATAAAGCGGCTCGGGATTGTTATTAAAAACGGTGAGCCATTTTTCACTAGCGCCCCCATACGGTCGCCAGTGGAAAGTGCAGCGATGAAGATGAACGAGCCATACACATACAGTGGTACGAGACATCGTTTCCGTAGGGCAGCGGTGGCCAATCTTATCCGCAAAGGGCAGGCGTCTGCAGCTAGACCCTCTTGTGGGTTTTTGGGTTAACCTTTAGGTCAGCTGTTCAAACCCAGGTGTGAGGACCTCCTCAGCCATCAGTCCTCTAATTAGTAATATAATTAGGGAGCTGCAGAGAAAACCCACACACACAGTGGCCCTTTGCATAAGATTGGCCACCCCTGCCCTAGGACCACAGTGCAACACAAGACACGTGGGCCGGCGGGTTGTATGTACACAATTTCAGCGGTAAAGTGCAGATTTAGTACGCGAGTGCAAACATGGTGGTTGGACATAGACCACACGTAGTGAACAGGAGGAGTTCAGGGGTCTTACAGCTTGTGGGACGAAGCTGTTACAAGGTCTGGTTGAGCTCGTTTGGATGCTGCGGTATCTTTTGTCAGGTGGGAGGTGGGTGAACAGCCCATGCAGTGGATAGGAGGGGTTTTTCACAATGCTGAGGACCTTACGGATTTGTGAAAGATGTCCTGGATGAAGGAAAGAGAGAGGTCCCAATGATTTTCTCTGCTGTATTCACTGTCCTCTGCAGGCACTTGGGGTCAGGGACATTGGAGTTCCCAAACCAGGAAGTGATACAGTTGGTCAGGACACTCTCAATGGTTACCCTGTAGAATGTAGTGAGGATGGGGGATGGGAAGCAAGCCTTAAGAAATGCAGTCGCTGCTGTGCTTTCCTGGCCAGAGAGGTAGTGCTGAGAATACTAAATACAATACAAACTAACAGATCTTCAGACTGTTGAAATATTTTCTTTCTACATAAAAAACGTTAAAACTTGCTGTTTTATGTTTAATGTTACTCTTATCACAGTCTGTGGTGTGTAAGAGTATGTGCCCTACAATTAAAGGGCCATGTTAATTTTTAGGCCGGTAATTATGAGTATCTTATCGAAACTGTGCTGAATTGCACTCAGCTTTCAAAAGTTGGACCATAAAGAGCCACACTTTGCCAATATTATGCCTTGTCCACAGGTATTTTTTTAAAACGTACCTTTTTCTATACGTCTTGGGCTTTTGTCCACACGTAAACGGCGTCTTAGGTCACTGAAAACGGAGTTTTTGCAAAACTCCACCCAGGGTGAAGATTTTAAGAAACTCCGTTTTCAGCGTCAACTTGTAGACAGGGAATACAGTTTTTAGCTCGAAACGTCAGATTGTGCGCCGTTGTCCACTTTAACGTCAGAGCGTGTGCTGTTTGCTGTATACATTAGGCAAGTTTGAGCAATGGCGGACATAGCAGAAATCGTGCTTGTGCTAACCTTGCTGACAGGACTTCTTACATGTGTACAGATAAATGCTGAGTCACTCTCGCATTATATTGATCAACACAGGCGTCGGAATGTGCGCCATGGTCTTCAACTTAACAGGACTGACAATTAGGCTTCTGATTGGCTAACATGGCAGTACGGTTAGAGTTATAATGCCACCTGTTGGTTTGGCATGCTCTTGACAGCGCATTTTAGCGGTTTCATGTGGACAGAAATATTATAGAAGACAATGTTTGTGTGGACGGGGATTTTTTTTTTTAAACAGAGGAGGAAGAACACCGTTTTAAAAAATACCCGTGTACGTGTGGACAAGGCATTAGCCACCTTGGGATTTTCGGCAGTGAAAACTTTTGAGAGAAGGGATGGGCAATCTTATCCAAAAAGGGCCAGTGTGTATGCAGGTTTTTGCTGCAACTAATTAGAGGACTGATTGGCTGAAGAGTCCTCACACCTGGGTTATCTCAAAAACCTGCACCCACACCTGCCCTTTGCGGATAAGATTTCCCACCCCCCTGCCCTAAATACAATACAGCAGTACAGACATACCACTACAACTCCCCGATAGGTCCTACGTGGCATTTCCTACACAATGGCTGAGCAGGTCAATATTACTAGGCAATTTGTAGCGTCCGTAGGTTTTCTGGATGTAATCAGAACTTAAACTTTAATGTCAACATTTATTTTCTGTGAAATTTTCTATTTCTCCCCCTTTCATCAAAGGTAAGACTTTTTTTTTAATCATAAAAGCATAGAGATAGGCTAGGGTGACCAGACAATCCACGTCAGGGAGGACACTCTGAGCTAGGACAGGAATTGTAAATTACCATTTCAATTAAAAGGACCTGGATTTC
>JAODLC010000088.1:2821574-2837484 GCA_026781145.1 Hippopotamyrus pictus | reverse complement strand
CCCCCCCCCCCCCCCCCCCCCCCCCCACCGGCTCCACTCCATCCATACACACTACAGCTGAAGAAGTCGGGGTGGGTCAGGTGCTCAATGTTGGCGTGGTTCCACCAGTTCCACCGCTTTGGAAAAGGGGGGGGGGATTTCCTTAGGGGCATAGAGGTCAGGTCAAACAATGGCCTGGGGGTCAGGCGAGGTTTTTTCCTGGTTTTTAAGGGGGTGGGAAGGATAGTAAAGGAGAAAACCATTTATCAAATGGACGACACCTTCGGGGTTAATACTGGGCACAGATAAAACGGAAAGGGGGGGGAATGGGAGGGAGTACATTCCACGATCTCGGCAAAGCCATCGCGGTTACATCCACCAAAAATTTATCAAGATCAGTTTGGCAGTATTAAAGCAAGGATTAGCTAGGAACACGGCCAAGCCAGGACCTGTTTTTGCACAAAGCCCTAATTGAAACAATTATTAGATCTTCAGGTGTGGGAAGTGACCAGTACAGGAAGTGACCATAGGTGGCGCTGTACAAGTTACAGAAGCCAACATGGCACTATTCCATTATGAATTTGTACTACGTTGTACTACACTGTACTACATGGTACTATGCATGTGAGCATTTGACAGTCACACAGCAAACGATTGTAGCATCTGGGAATTTTACAGAAACTGTATTGTAATGGTTTATTATTATATGAAGTCTGCATCAACATCTCAGTCTTCTCTGGACGGCACAGAGCAGACGTGCACAAACATCTAATAGCCAAATCTAAATCTGTTTCCATCAAATTCCCCAGGAGAATCACGAATGCAGCCAGCCGCTCCCACGAAATCCACAAACGCGGTGCTATTTCGGTCCCGGGCGTCCAAAACATTCCCGCCTGCATTCCGGCCTGGAAGTCTCCCCGACGCTGCTCTCGGATTCGCCGGCATGAGGACGCGCAGTTGTGTTTGCAGTGAGGCATGACGCGGGAATGCAATAGCGGCAGGACCAATGGAAATTAAAAGGCCAATGTCATTATTCTCTCTAATTACTGAAATGCACTTGATTTCTGTTCTGTATGTTAGTAGTCAGAGGCTTTAGCGGGTAAATACGCCCTTAGAAAACGGGATGTGAATTTAAATCAGGCTCCTCATGGGTTCTCTTTCAAAACATGAAAGATATCGCCGAAACGAGATTCAAAAAATAGTTTCCAGCGGGAAAATACGTGCAGAGCTCATATGGTGCTTATAGAGACATTTCCCCTGTCCAGACTTGCCGTGTTGTCAGCGATGCCTTTTCCCTGAGGTCAACCTGAGCTGGGGGGTGGGGGGTTCACATGTGACACCTGAGTGACAGGCGGTGTGGCCCCTCCGTGGCCCCTCGGGCAGAAGGCATCACTCTGCCGGCAGCCGTCATATGGTGTCCCCCCCACCCCACCCATCCAAACCCTGGTTGGCTTTACCCCCCACCTTTCTCATACCCTTACATTTCACTTTGTTTCTCAACATAATTTATTTACAGCACTGGAGGAAAACGTTTTTTTTTTTTTTTTTTTTTTAAAATCACACATCAAATTGCGGGAGGATCAAAGAGTAGAAAAATTTCGGCCTGTACTTCCCCGCGCTCTCTGCTCTGGTTCTGTAATAATGACACGTAGCACTGTAACTTGGTCCGAAAGGGTGCCGCCTTTGGTCTTAATGACAAGGCCCCGCTTTATCAATCCGGCTGCTCTCATCACACACGGGTTTTACGAGGACGCTGAGCGGGACCGCTGATCCCGTACACGTGTACTTTGAATCGTGGGAGCTGTAAATCGGAATCCCACTCGTCGGCCCGCTCAGAATAGCGCAGACGTGGACACAATAATGACAACGTAACGATACCGGCATTCGTCGCCTCCCCGTAGCGCACAGCTTTTTATTTCTCTTACAGGTTACGTGACGCAACACGGACACTCGCCGTAAATGTTTTACATTCACGTCCAGTCAGAGAGCACACCAACGGCAAAGGACAAATCTAAACATAGGACGCTGGGATTTTAGCGTGAGGAACGTTAACACGAGATGTTCCAGAAAGCATGTTCAAAGGGACATTCAGCTATGAAATGCATGGGTAGTAAACAAGTATCTTCAGATATTCATTCAGGTCCTGCAAAGGTCTGACACTGGAGCACAAACTCTAGGAAAGGATATTCTGTGCTAAACTATTTCTGTCCAAATAAAAATTCTATGTATTTTGGTTACAAATAAATGGGGAAACAAAACATTTTTCAAAACAGATAAAATATTTCATCGCAAAAAAACATTATTTAGCCAATAACCCCTTAAATTAAAATCAGGTTAATACAGCTTTTTTTCAGCTGAGCAACACTGAACACAGATCAAGCAAACACAGTAGACAGGCACGCCCCTGTGCATGCACACACACAAGCACGCACAAGTACACACAAGCACGCACAAACATACACGCGCACGCACGACGTCGAGACGGATGTCACGGTCACCACAGACAGAGCCAGACGGCACAGGCCAGCGGACGCACACGCTAGCGAACACACATAACACGCAGTGGATTACAATACCTGTGATTTAGGGCATTCCTGCACGCCGAAATGAAATGATCGGCATCAAAAGAGAGGAAAAAAAATGAGAATCGTCACATGTCACCTTCTCAAACCCAGGTCACTGACACCAAAAGCCTGAGGTTTTAAAATATGAGTCCCAGGACACTCCCATAACAACTTTCATGCAAGCAAAGAATTAAAAAAATACAAAACAAAAATAAATAACCCATCATACCAAGGAAGCTTAAACCATGCGGTACTAAGCGACAATCTAACGATCTGTAAGCGTGCGTCAAGAGACAGGCATAGCAGGGGAATCCTATAAAGCATTATGAGTACAATCTGGCAGAAATATTTCAGATTCTGCTCATACATCTTGACCACATTCTCCTCCTGGCTCATTACCCTGCTTTGCTGGATAAATAACAATAAGATTTTTTTGTTGGGAGGACTGGAAACGATGCGGTTTCCGACCGGGAAAAGGGAACGTTCTGTACTCCGAAGACACGGAGTTTAAGAAAATGGCACAAAAGCAGCACCTCTGGTTTCACCTGATTAGTTTGAAATGACTGAATGGACAATGTTCTGGAAGTCAAAGCTGACACAAGGGCAATTTGGCTTAAAGCACAGTCTTCATTTCGTCAATAAGTCAAAGGTTTTGACATGAGGGGTGTAGTGAGCATCTTTTCTGCCTCACACCTCCAGACTGAGGGTTTCGAATCCATTCACACTGTGCCCCAGCATGGAACAGACTGGAATGGGCTTCATTCCCCCTATGAATTTGTCTGGGAGAAGTTGTTTGAAGACGGGTGGGTGGATGGATGGAAAGTTAAAAAGAACGGCGTTAGCAAATTAGCTTTGCTTTGAAAGCTCGGCATTTACAGTATCTAATGCTACGTTTGATTATCTCTCTCCGAGTCGTATGTCGGAGAAAAAAACGTCATGAAAAGTGTGTTGAAAATGTCACTTCCCGTCCGAAACACACCCCTTTTCCGACGCTGATATTGGAGAGCATTTTGTGGTATGACATTCCCATGTTATCATTTCAACATGGAGGCTTACACAGTCAACAGTAAGGGTTTCGCTGCTTCTCTAATAAGTACATCAAAATGATTATTTTGTTAAATGTATTAATAGTAATAAATGCAGTTGGGCTCAGTCTATTTAGAGAATATTATAGCTTTTTGTGCTCAGATATGAACAATAGTGTTTGTGGAGGCAGCCATGTTGGTTCTGAGATGTAAATTCTGAGGTGCATGATGCACTTCATCGAGATAATCAGTATATGCCAACCTGCCACCAGAAGACCTTTCTAAAAGATCAAGAATGTGAATTTTCTTTAATAACTTAGCATCCACTGAGATTTTGCATAACCCGCAAAATAAACTTGGAGCTGAATATATCAAGACGATAATATCAAATAGTAATAAACTAAATCCACTAAAGCTAACCGAGCTAAAGCTAACCGAGCTAAAGCTAACCTCACTAGACAAATCACATCATAAGCTAAACCCATAAGGCAAACCCCTCTAAAGTAAACCCCGGAAACGCACTGCATTCCATGACAACCAAGGAGCAATTCAAAAAATCTACTTAACTTGGTCTTCATAAATGATATGAAAAAAGCAGCTCTCACCTTTAACCTTAAAAATTCTAAGTGATCAAAATACATTTGTTAAACTTGCTGTCTTCCGGTGCCAGATTTGTTGACATATTATATAATATGATTATATGCTATTTTCTGCAGTTTTCTAAAATTGTTTTTTAATTATGTTTTTTATGTGCATAAATACTGTATATCCAAAACAACTGCACAGTTTTTCAGTACAATTAAAGAGGTGGATACTAAATACAAGCATTGTGGGATAACACGACCTGTTCACTATCTGCATACGCATCGACATCAAACTAGCCCGAATCCAGCAACTGCAGATCGTGGGAAAGTGCAAGGCTCCATTTAACAAGTGGCAAAGTACTAATTCATTTTGACGACAGCAGAAGGGAATGAGTCTGCCGGCCACAAACGATATGTCTGCATAAACATGACAAAAGATCAGGAACGTGGGTCTTGTTGTTAACCGACAACCCCAAACCCTGCAGAGTCCTGTAGGAGGGCCCTACATCTACCAAGGAATGCAGCCCAGACGGACACGGAGACAGACAGACGGACGCATCTTTTAAAAGCAAAATCCACACACAGCTCAAAAAAAAATTTAATAAACCTCATGACCAGTACTGCAACACTTTCTACAGCATAAACCAAAATAGCTACGTGTGCTTACCATCATCAGTAAGGCAGGGACAGAACTAGAGCAGACGGCAAATAAAGCGAAAACAGAAAGAAAAAAGAAACAAACCAAAAACAAGACCTACTTAGGACAAGGCCCAGAGACTCACCGTGTGGTACGCCCGGGGTAGCGGAGGCTTCCCGACTGGATACGGGTCAACCGTATCGATGATAGTTTGCCTTTCTCCTTTTTGATTAATTTTCCGGAACCTTCTGCGGGACTGTCGGTGTGACGCTTGCCGCTGAAAATACTCCTCATTTTCATCCATATAGTCGACCTGGGAAGACGGGAAGAGCGTAAAGGACGAGCTGAGAGAGTCTCGGGCGCTACGACCGGCTGGCAGCACGACCCAGGAATGCATTTTTGGGTAAAGCTCGGGAGAAAGACGAAATACAACAAAGTAGGAGAAAATCACATTTCAGCACCGTGCCCCGACATGATGCTGATTTACCTGTTTGCCTGGTTGTCAGGCAACGGTCGGGCTAGCTGCTTTTGAAGCTAGCTTGCTGAAGCACCACCAAGGGGCAAATATATAGGAACGCATAGTTCCTTCCAGGTAGACAACCAAACGACAGACACGGCGCTGAGAGACGCTCAAAACTAACCAAATTTACAGGCGATTCAGCAAATCCCCACTCACCCCCCACCCCCCAGGCAGAGAGATTAATTTCTCCAGTGAGCAAGGGTGGGGGGGGATGAAAAGAGGGATGCCAATGGTAAATTAATCAGAGAAGACGCGATATTTCCCCCATCGTCCAGGGCATCCAAGAAAGCGTACGCTTAGACCGCGTAGATCACTCCTGAAATCCCAAAATGCCGCGCGCATAAACTATCATCGCGCCTTGTCCACAGCCATCTCGATTCGAGCAGATGGCACGTCTATCGGAAAACAAATCGATGCAAGGGTGAAAGAGGAATCAGAAGATGCTTTTGCCCACATACAGCTTCCCGCATCTCCTTCACTGCAGACTCATTTTTTATTTGTCCCCCTCACAGCATACTGCCTTCTGCGGTAGACATCTCCGTACCGTAGTATCCGCTGCTATGGCAACCGCTTATTGCTATGGCAGCGCGGATTGCTGGCGCACGACCAGGAATGGAGCCCATGACTGTGTTAATGTAACTCGAGCCACGCTGGAATAACTGTAAGGCAGCTGGATTACATAAAAGGCTGAATCACCGGTAAAACGTGAGCTAATTAATCCCACGCAGACGATACCAAAGAGAGGGCCGCACAGGGAGAAAATGGCTGCGTGCCGACCTCACGATGAAGGCCACGAAAGGCCAATCGCGAGCTAAACTTCATCAACGTTAATCAAACATCTGGAGAACATCTCTGCAAAATCAACCTACTGGGAGGTAACTGCCTAGTGCCACCCAGGTAGCAGCAGCGCAAATGCAGCAGAAACCGATGGCGATGACGATGGATAATCGATGGATCTTGATTTTTTTTTTTCCCCCCTCCCCTTTAATGCAGAGAGTCCAGATTCCCCCAGACTATAAAACTAAAACGTAGATCCCTGCCCAAGATCTGTGTTAATCTCGGCAATGAGTGGCAATGAGAAGTGGACAATTCAAGTCCAGAAAGTAAAAATCCAGACCATGATTTTGTTTCAACCAACCAGATTAGTACTCTGTGAATATGACACTATATACTTAACAGGTTGGTTGAAACAAAATCCTGGTCTGGATTTTTACTTTCTGGATCTGAAATGTCCAACTCTGGCGGCAATTATCTTGCAAAACTGCTCTCCAGTGACTGGGGGTGTAAACACTCTATACCAAGGACTCCGAGGTAACAAAACCATATTCTTACATCACAGATTTCCCATAATCCCTACAACTAACACACAGTCTTGTAAGAGTAGGAAATAGGTATTCAAATCATCTGAGGAGTTCATCTTCCTGAAATGAGAATTTCCTGATAAAACCTACACGTCATATATGTTTATCTCCATGCATTTTGGTTTCAACCGCAATTCAGAGAAGTTTACATCAGAGGAAAAACCCAAAAGACTGAATATCAAAATATAATAAGGACAATATAACAAGTGTCTTCAAAGTCACCAACCCAAAGACAGAAAGTAGCTTTTTCATTTCTCTTATCTAAAAAGTCCCTTTAATTTCATAATTCCTCCATACTAATTATTAATAAACTACTTGCTACATTTGGACAAAACCTCTCTTTTTCTGGAGTTTACAGAGGTTTTCATACATTGGCCAATGCCCTGGAGCGCTGTTGACACCATGAAACGCCATAGAAAAAACCCTTTCAACGGTGTCTTTAAAAATTCCCATGTATGCGATGAGCTAATTATGAACCCAGAAGCATGGCATCCTCATGTCACACGCCCAAGATCATCATTCCAGGAAAGAAGGCATTAAAATTTAATTACTGGTATGTTAAAGAGAGTTCAGTGGGGAGAAAGAAGCGTGACTGCCAATCTGAGAAGGATTCTGGGCTGCAATGTGTCAGAAGCAGGTGACTGGGGGTGATATGATCTAGGGTAGGGTAACCGCGAAGGACACTGCAGCTCTACTAGGGTGGGTGACCGTATCCCCCTCCCCCCTTCTAACAGTACAAAAGGGTAAAGTTATGAACCTGTATGTGAAAGTCAAGGACTTTGCTGACTGACAGCTGTACTTTCGGAGAAGGTATTCAGTAAATACAGAGTCCATAACATAACTGACTCCTGTAGTCATAAGTAGAGCAGTACATTAAAAACAAGCTTCAGTGTTTGACTACGTTACTGCCATCACACATCGCTGTTATTTATAAGTGAAGAATTTAAAAACCGAATAAATATATATTTCAGAAATAACAAGGTCAAAATGACCATTTTAGTGCGTGTTCAAGTACTCATAGCAAAAGCCTAGTCTGGACAGCAAAATTCTTTACACATGTAAGCACAACTGAGTAGCATAAGTTAGCCAGCATTAAATTAAATTCAGACAGAAAGCACAGAGACAAAACATCAAACTGAAGTTTCTTTTCATCTCATGCAATTAGGAAGTTAAATGTACAGTACAGGTACGATATTTCATATTACATTTAACGCTTTTCTTCTTTAACACATATTACCTTTAAGTAGTGCAATTAGTTTTGCACAGGATCCCCAGAGGGCAGAATCAAATCAAACATTTTATACTATACTATTGCTTAAATCTCGAGATAGAGGAAAACACAATAAATAAATAAATAAATAAATAAATAAATAAACAAATAAATAAATAAACAAACAAACAAACAAACAAACTCACAGCAGGTGGGGTAAACGGTAGCTAGGAAACCAGAGGGACCAATGGGGTACTCACCACAATCATCTCCGAGGGCTCCAGCACGATGCACTCACAGCCACGGCGCAGACTGCCAGCCGAACGTTTGCCAAAGCTGGAGAGAAAGACGAGTAAATGAATCAGTGCAGTGGAAGTCAAGGGTCGGGAAGCACCGACGCAATTACTCCAGTCTGATGGATGTCAACAAAAAAAAAAACAAAATGGACTCTCACTCAGAGATGGTTATTAAGACAAAGCTCTCATTTTCACAATTCTCTTAGCCCTCTACGGAGATGAATGCTCTTTTTGTCATAGCTAAAACAGTACTAGCATGAGGTAGAGAGGACTAATGTAAGAAAAGTCAACTTTTACTTTCAAGAGTAGCGGGTGATGCCTACAGTGCACTAGAAGGTGGAGATTAAAGATGACTTGTCACTTGGGAAGTTCTGCGGTTACCAGGTGGCTCTCCGCTGGGTAAAATAATAAACCACTAAGCAGAAGAGCCCGTTCTAAACAGTCCCACTGAGCCATGACAACACGGAGCTTACGCAGGTCTCAGATCCCACAAACACACGTCAGAAGGGAATTTCAAAGCGCGGAATTCACCCCGCCATGACAATGCAGGACGCGACGATTCGGGCCAGGTCACCGCCAAGGAGAACGACCGGCTACACATAGAATCGGACGCCCATCCCGGAGAAGCAGAATTAGCATCTGCGCAGCTACTTTTCCACGCAAATTTACAAATCGGGGGCAGGAGTGCGGCGCAGAAAATCGGGATGCTTCCATCTTGAGCGAATAAGCGGCGAAGATCTGATCAGTGTAATTACAAGTCATGCGAGATCCGTTCTTAGAGTAATTAATTTGTTCAGCTAGTAGGAGTCGGCTTTGCTCCAATTCTAACGTAGCATGTACTCTGGGGAACATGCAGTACGGGACCAAATCCGCTGGACTAGTGTCACCATATTGGCCGTCATTGACTTGGCATTTCTATTAAAACAATTGCTCACCATCTCACACACGTGCACATGGCTGGTGCCTCTTACTCATAAGAAACACCAATGAGGATGGGTGGTGTGCAGGGAACTACATTCAGCAGGAACATGTTTAAACCATTAGCAGAAATACGGCAGAGCTCCCAGTTTAAGCTCCCATTAATGTACTGAGCTGAAACATCGTTTTCAATGGTCATAGTGCAAAAAAGCTTTCAAAATCATTAATTTTTTGTTGACGATTAACTGTCGTACAATTAATTGCCATTAACGATTTAATTGTCTTTTTAGTTCTTTTTCTAACATTATCAGCCTAAAGTTAACTCGAAAAATAACTTAAAATTAAATATATACTTTAAAATGAATTGAATATTGAATGCTGGAACACAGAAATAAAAATAGATTTTGGCTTTTAAGCTTTGTAAAGAAAAATGTACTGGGCAGATATGACATAAATAACAAATAAGAAATGAACCCCCTTGAGATAAACAGTTAATGTTGTCGTTACCCGATCCGTACAACCTACCTGATTCTGCACCGCCCGATCCGGTCATCTTGACATTTTACGGCAAATCCTATTGTCTACACTGATAGCAAACTAATCAGCGGGATCACAGAAAATGATGTGAATCCCGTGATAGTGATATGACATTTATGTGTCATTCACCTATTTTTATACAGATGAATGGAGATTCTAGCAATTATGCAAGAAATAATCGCTCAATAACCAGCTCAAATAATCACGATCAGGCGATTATGTAATAATAGTGAATGACCTCTTAAAGGTTATCCCAAAAACCTGCACACACACTGGCCCTGTGAGGATAAGATTGGCTACCCCAGGTCCAAGTTATCAGTCCTTTTAACAGACCTGGTGTCCGGCTGGGTCTATTAGCACTATACAGCTAATACCCTCAATAATGATGGTTTGTTACAGAAATAATTAAACATGAACTTAAGGCTTAGGGTGGACAGAAGACCTGAAAAATACAGCGACTCAAAAGGGCCTGGATTTTGAAAAGTTGCACTGAAGAACCGTCCCTGCCGACGCCAAGCTGGCTTTTAAGAGCTTTTCAGCGACGATAATTTGGCTTTTCAAGGGTATGTGAGTGCACTGGCAGGCTGAGAAGACAGCCAGTCCTCCGTGACCCAGTTAATATGGAGGGAAAACCATCAACAACTGCGGCGAAACCTCTAATCCAATGCGTCTTTATTGCTCTGGGATGTCCTCCTTCAGAACACTCTGACATATCACTCACCCTGTACCATCTCACAATCCAAGATGGCCGCCACTTCATCTATGCAGCAGAGGTGGTTGAAACTGTACTGTTTGGACTACAGTTGTGATCTATAATAATTCAGCTAATTGTTTGTGACAAAGAAAACATCACGGCCAAAAACAGATTCGACTTTAAGATAAGCGACCAAAATCCTGCTCTTTTTCAGTGATTTGATGCCAAGGTAAACTCTTGCTGGAACTTTGGTGACAGGAAGGGAAAATAATAATCCTCTTTGTCTGTGTTTTACAAACAGTTTTCGCCAGACTTGGATGCCACTGGTGACACGAGACCACCGGGCACGCACATTTCGGCGCCACGATAGACCAGTGTAAACGCCAGAGCCGCTGAAGGTAATCAGTTTACAGCAAAATAAGTCAAGCAGTAACACGAAGTTTTGCTCTCATTCCAGTCAGACCAATACCAAAATGTTTACGGGTAAAATAAGCGCCGTGACTAATCCCGTGCAAAGCTTGGATTGCCAGGTCAAGTATCATCATCACAACTGTTGACTAAAAAGCTTTCACATTTAAAAATACCAAAATAAACGCTATTTACAACCAAACATTGAACAGCCATGAGACGAGCGTAATATTATCCATGTTTTGCTGCACTTCAAATGAATAAAGCTCACAATTTTAGACAAAACTAACATATGGAGGATCGTGACCTCAGTCGTTCGCCATGGTTACACGTTGTCAAGGGGAGTGTCTACGGGCGTGTATATTATGCAAAGCTCGACACTGCTGCTGGACCTGAGACAGTCAGTTCCTTCTTGGTATGCGTGCAGGTTTACCAGAGATGAACACGAGAACGGGGGGGAGCATGTGAATATGCGTGTGCTTCCATGTGCTCGCACGTCCTTTCGTGAACACACACACACACTCGTGCACGTCCGTTTTCGCGAACGCACGCGTCTCTTCATAGATGCGTGTGAACGTGCGTGTTGATTTGTGCGTGGGCCGTCACTGCAGTGGGCAGTGGTCGCACGGGCAGGCGATCCCGGCACGATCGCATCACAGTCAGAAAGAAGGCTGAACGAAGGAGACCAGGTCAAAAGAGAATTATTCACGCCTCAAACCACTGGCCCCTCCCTCCTTCCTCTCAGCTTAACGTGCGTCTCGGCGAGGCGGCTTTCACCCGAGTTTCATCATCGTCCCACCACGTAAGGACTACGGTGCCGGCTCGACCGTGCACACCCCCACCGATCAAAGAGCCCCCTCCGGCACGATGGACCGACTGTGCGGCTCGGAACGCCCGGGCGGATGAGTCGGCGAGATCAAAGCCATCGACGGTGGCAGAGAGAGCGTCCGCACGGGACTCTCCGCAAATACGCCCCGCCTCCCCCAGAGCGCTAATCGCGAGCTTTTATTAGCTGCTCAAATCACAGCCGAACGCTGACAGTCAGTCGCCCGTGGACCCACTACCAAAATACTCCCAGCATGACAAGAACATTCTTTGAAATGTTAAGTTACCCTATATTTAAAATATTTACGGAGCCCATCTTTCCGGGACTTTCCAGGTGTCCAACTCTGCCGCCTCTTCTGCAGTCAATTACACCATATCATTACATTTCCATTGTTATTATTCTGACAAATAGCTCCTGTCCTCCCCCCTGAGGCAAAACTCAAGGGAAATTCGCCTCTTTTTTTTACTACATTGAAATTGAGCTGCAAAACAAACTCTAAAACTTTGGTGAGTAAAAATCCATAGGACCAGCTGATGTGTTACACAAAAATAATAAATAAATGAAATAATTACCATTAAAGCTGAGATTACTTGCTTTGAATGACAGCACCTTCCCGAGCTCTGAACAGAAAAAAACCAACATTCACCGCCCCGATTCTGCCCTTCAGAAGTTTCTTAATCTGTTATAAATGGAACGCGGACTAACTAAGGCAGTCAGAAAGTTCCGGTAACACCGTCTGACGAGTCCGGATTCTCTCTTTCATTCTCCCTCCGAGGGACCCCCCCTCGGGGGGGGGGAGAGCACCCATGTGGTGGTCTGCACATGGGTGCTCTCTACACCCCCGCATGCTCCCTGTACCGCCGCCAGCATTACTGCAGACCCCCCCAGTTCCTGCCGCCGGTGACCCCCCGTTTGGCCAGCACCGCATGTCAAGCCCCTCCCCTTCATTACCTCCATGGCCACAACGCCCACAAACATGGGGTAAAGCCCCCACCCAAAACTCTCCTCTCACTTCAGGGCTTCACAGGGGGGTGAAAGCCACACGCTCACTCTCACACGTGCAAAAAAAAAAAAAAGAAAGAAAAAAAAAAATCAACCCCCCCATACAGACAGATCTTTGAGGCTCTCCCAAAGACCATACTGCTGTAAATAATATGAAACATCCAAAGTCAACTCAAAACCAGATTAGTACCGAACACAGACCTTCATCTTGATATTTTAGAAAAAAAGTCAAAAAGTCATTTGTCTCACAGGGAAATTCCCACAGTTTTGACATGAAGGTGATACCCCCATTAAACGAACAAAGAAATGAATACATTGTTCCCACAAGACACACACACACCAAGGTCATGGTCACACCACAGCTACAACAAAGAACATTCTGCCAACAATGTCACCTGTCCATTTCTCAGAGTCTTACTACTTTGCGACGCAGAAACCACACCAGTGACGCCGACTGTGGCACAAACACTCAAATGAATCAGTGACTACAATTATTCGTTAATCATAAAGATCTAGGCCACATAATCTGCGGCCTCATACAAGACCGATCAGCTGCTATAGCTTATAGAAAGTGAATGATTTAGTTAATCTGTAAATGTATTATAACCATTGATTAATTAACATATAAACATATTTACAATCATTGATTTAGTCACTCTATAAACCTATAACCTTCTCAATTGAATTAGTAAAACACAATCTTCATACTTAGGCAAACATTGTTCCTGCAGCTCAACAAGTAAAGAGTCACTCAAACAACGTGAAGAGGGTTTGGAATTCCGCAAGCACAAATATCATCTAATCTTTCCTCTACCGTATGTTGCATCAGATAATTTAATAAATGCAAAAAAGTAAAATCACTACCATTCAGAATGTATGATTGAATATTTAAAAACTGCAGCTTCTTTCAACAGTTTTTCATCAGGAAGGGGTGAGGCTGTCATCAGTGATATTGGTTTCTGGAAGGAAGTAACTGCATTCCAAAGAAAAGCAAAAACGCAGACGTGCGGTCAGGGAGGACGGGTAGCGGGAAACGTGAAACTTGCACTAAAATCCTGCATAAAACGAAAAAAAGGCTGAATTATCGACAACGATACGAGAGCTCGTCTCAGCCGGTCCCCCAGATTTCCCCACGTTTAATTGATTAGTGGCGAATTAGACTGGAGGCCCAATCAGGCTCCAGTCGACTTAAATTTTATGCGGTTTTCCTTGACAGACGTTTAAGGTTAAGGGCAGAAATACCTCCAGTTTTATATACCAGGCATGTTTGCATTTGAAAGATCATAAATACATTTTTCATCTGAAAAAGTCAAAACTCCATATGAAACAGAACACACACCCCCCCCCCCCCACCATGCAAGCGTGATAATGCATAGTGACTGCGTCGGGATTATCACACAAACCGAACGACGGAATGTTCCGGAATCGACTATGTGCAAATACAGGATTTATCGACCGTGTAAAACGGATCTGGATTCCCATTTCCCGGCTGTAACCGAAGAGTGCAGAACATGAGATGTTGGATCCTCCTGTGTGGGAGCTGGATGGAGATGCGCGTGGTCTTCAAACTCTCAGCGAGCGCCAACAGCGTAACGGCCCTCCAAGCAGGCTTTTAACCCGCGAACAAGCTGGCGGACGCCATTACCGTAGCCCCCAGCACCTTGGCAACTGTCTCCGCCCCCCCACACTGTACCCGGGGCTATACCGTGAATGTTGGGGGGCCGTCTCCCGGCCAGGTTTAATGACGCGCAATATGCAGATTCGTGTTTAATAAACCGTAGCGCCGTTTGCATTCCTGCATAACGCTGGCATCGCATCCGAGGGACCACGTGTGGTCTTCAGGAAGAGAAGATCATCCAGATTTAGCCACAGCGGGAACGTAGGGAGCATCGGAGAGACGGGGAGTTTAACCGAAATCGGGAGATTAAGCGCCAACGTCACCCTGCAGAGATCAGGGCGTCTCGGCGAGGTCAAAGGAGAAACTTTAGGACGTACCTGCTTCTCGGCAAGAACATGGACTCCTTGATGAACACGGAGCCAGACAGGAGGATGTACCAGCATGTGCCAATGTCATCGGGACTGGAAAAAAAAAGGGAGGGGGTTATGAGAAACACCAAAGCACCAGACGGCCCAGGATGCCATTACCATAAAGCAGCACGCGCGCAGGAAATAGCACGCACACGCGCAAAGACACACACACCTGCTGCGAAAAAACAGACACGCACACTTCACGGTTCACCAGGGATGACGACAAACTGACAGTAACGTGCCGGGGGGGGGTGGGGGGGGGGGGATGCTTTATCATTTCCACACAAGTCTGAAAAACACCCAGGGGTCATCCGCATGCGGTCGCAGGGAATGCGACAAAAGGGACGGAAAGGTCGAGAGTCCGTCGCTGCCACCGAGAACCAGCGTGGGATGCAGAGACCCTAATATGGGACAGGATCCCAGATCCGGGGGCCCCTGGAAGGACACGGATAGCACGCCGGTGACTCGGCTGACAGGCAACAACTCCCACACCGAATAAGCAACTTCCTTTTGGACAGTGACATCACATCCTGGATATAAAAGACCCCCAGTCCCTAAGGTGACCGATTAACATCAGACAGTTGGCTCCAACTGGGACACGGAAACAAGGGCATGGGACGCAGGGACAGGAGAGTCCTGGAGTAATGGAGATGTGGTTTAACGAAACCAATCTTAAATAAAGACTATGTCACAGGTAAAGAGAATCAATGAGCCCAACAGCTGATACATCCTCCTGCCCCTGTTAAATTTATCACTTTGCTTATACATTTTTCACTTTCCCTGCTGAGAATGGTAATGGACTGTATTGTACTGCTGCTACAGTATGCAGTGCATATATTAAATGCGTCACCCTGCAGATCTCTATTTATACTTTGATCACCTGTTTTATGTACAGTTAAAAGGATCATACTACTTGTACCTGCACACCCACATTCCAGTAAATAACCGTATTCCTTACATTCACTTATGTGTTAGTCATACTAATTTTATATGGCATCATACTACGTTTAATGTGTACAAGTATGTTCCGATCTTACCGAATACCTATTCCAGACCTACTTGGCCATGTCTGCTTTACTCCATCTCATTTACTATTGGTCAGGTCATGAAATCCCTAAATTTTGTAGCCGTCAATAGAAAATCGAGGATGCAGGAACAGGTATGGCCTGTATACGTAAACGCCTGCCTTCATAATCCCGGGTCTGAAATGAGGTCAGAGCAGCACGACGTTTAATTGAAGAGGCACAAGCTCTCACTTCAGTGTCAGCTGGAAGGGGGATCTGAATATTTTTAGAGGAAAACCCTTTGCAAACACTCAACA
>JAODLC010000088.1:2781067-2797330 GCA_026781145.1 Hippopotamyrus pictus | reverse complement strand
CCCACCCCCCCGCCCCCCCGCTCGCAGATCTACGAGTCGAGCACCTGCGGCCCACAAGTGTGACTAACGGCACGCGACCCCAACTGGGGGGGGGGGGGGTTCGCCAATGCGCAGAACGAGACGGGGGCTTTTCTTTACGCCAGGTGCGGGAGAAGGGCGAGTTCACAGCAGGGGGGCAAGTTACCCCAACAGGCAGGCTGAGAAACTAATGCATTATGGGACAGAGGAGCACAGGCAGCATGACCCCATCACACGCCGTCGCGTCCAGCCAGCCTCTCGCACTTAAAGCCCCGCTTCTCAAACCGGCCCCCCAGGGACGGACCCTCTGGCAGGGGACCGGGAGGGAGCAAAAATATGGGCCGACTGGGGGTCCCCGAGGACCTGGTTGGGAAACGGTAACTTAAAGATACACATAGTTAATGAATATTCCTATGAGTAAGGAGAATGGATGCCCCATTCATCTTCTAACCAGTTATCCTGGTCAAGGTGACAGCAGGGTCAGAAGTCCACCCCCCCCCAGCACAGGGCACAGGGCACAAGGATGGGGCGGCCCCCCCGGACAGGACGCCAGACCATCACAGGGAACACAGATGCACAAATACAAACACCGTACAGCAAAGGCACCTCAGAGACCCCAATTAACCCTCCGTCTCGACGCACGGATACAAACAGCTACCCCTGAAGGCGTGAGGCCATCCTGTTACCGACCGAACCACGGCGCTGCCTCGATCTGTAAACTTCCAGAATAAAAACGAAAGCAGCTCAGCGTGATTCAGGCCAAGCAAGACTTCTTTCCCGCCCCCACCACATCAAACATTATGACTTTTTTATATTAATATTATAAAAGAGCAGGAACAGACCTGCAGGCATCTGTGGAGCCTTCAGACAAACAGACTGAGGCACCGAGTCAGATGCTCAGTAGAGTCAGACTTAAACAAAAGCTTCCCCCTTTCCTGACCACCCAAGTCCACCAGAAATCACCCTAAGACCCTCCCCCCCGCAAATGTTACTGAAAGCCTGCTACCAGGAAACGGCCCCTAAACCGGCTCGGTCAAGCCTCATCACATCAGTGTATGTTGACGGCTAAAGGTGGGGGGCAGACGAGACAGCAGGGGGGGGGAGTGCGTGGTGCCCCCCCCCAAGGGGATTAGAGTCAGGAATCCGAGGCTGTCATTTCTCCCAGTTACATCCCATTCCCCCTTTGTTAACCTCACTGTTACAGGGGAGGGGGCCCATCGGTCCGCTCGAAGCCGGTCGAGGCAGTCGATACTTCACAGCTGGACATTTTAAAACCAAAGAAAAAAAGATTTACGGTTCAGCGAGGCTGACTGTCTAATAAATAAAACCGGAGAACGAAAATAAACAGCAGGGTGGGAAGGTGAGGGGTGAATGCACATATCAGTGTCAAATCCCCAGGGCATTATGGGTAAGTGCATGGCAACAGGAAGTGAGGGAGGATTCTGGGTAAAGTGCCTGACATGCCCCAAACCATGACTGGGACCCCAGTTTCGACACAGTGCTGCTAAGAACACAGGTCACTGCAGTAATGCTGCTTTATGTTTACTGCCCCGACACCTTCAGTGGTGCGTTTGAGACATTTCTCACCAGCCCGGAAAAGGAGCTGCCCCATCGTTGACCTCGAAGGCACTACTGCCACCGTAAGGCCCGATAACGATCCATCACACGGCCGGTAATGCAGTTATACGGGTCCTCAAGCAGAGTTACTGGGGTTGTGGGGGGTGACGGAGATTTACGGGACAGCTGGTGAGCTTTACGCAAAAAGCGGGCCGTTGTCCTTAGTCGGGGAAATGGCACCGGCCTGAGCAAGTGTGATCCACAGCGACTGGACATGGAAGGATGTTTCTGTACACTAATTTACTGTCCTGGATTGAACTGGCCAACTGTGCCACCCCTGTATTACTTATGAAAATCTGCTCAGCGCTTTGCACTGTTGCATGTTCACACCTCCACGGTTAGAGGTTTGAATCCCAGCTGGTGTGTGTGTGTGTATGTGTATGTGGTGTACCTTGTGATTAGCTGGCATCCCATCCAGGTTGAAAATTAAAGAAGGACTGTAAAATACAACACACACACACACACACAAAAATAATAATACACGATGACGCCTTGCTTTATTAACGCTGAATAACACCACAACAAAGCCCGGTACACTTTTCAGGAAAGGATCCTTAATTAGCTTCCCCCTGCCTTCGGAGGGAGAGCACTCATTTGTCACGAGGCTGAAAGATCGCAAACGGCCCGGCTGCAGAACCAGCAAAGTACTCTGCGGAAAATATTCGCACAGACAAAGCCTTGCTCTGCCAAACATGGCATGCTCCACGGGGGGGGGGGAAATAAAGCAGCGCAATCTGCTCCTATCACCCATTTATCTTGTCCACGATATCGCTCAATTTCTCACAACCACTGACATACCTTTTTGGGTCCTCCTGCATAACGGATTAATAAAGGCCCGTTGTGGGAGTCATCAGAGGGAGAGAGGGAGGGGGGGCATTCAGGCAGAAACAGACTTTAGCAAGAAGACACTCCACCTACCCCAGTGAATAACCTGTTATTTACGAGATTGCTCCTGAACAGCCGCTTATTTTAGTATTCTTGTCAATCGCGAAACAGCCTATTGTTCGGCACGCTTTTCTGAGACATGTAATCTAAACGTGTCCTTCGCATCTCCGAATACGCAGAAAACACAAAATAAGCCGGAAAACGTTTATCAGATGTCTAACTGCAGAAACAATGGAGCCACAACTTAAGAGTCAGACAAACAGAAAACAAAGGGGACATTGTTTAGAGTAGTGGAGTTACGTTAGCGTTAAATATCGAGAGTGGTTTTGTCTAAATGCAGCGGCAGAGAGAACTGAATGTAAAAACAGCTCCTTTGATGAGCAAAAGCAAGCAACAGAAACTGACAAAGTAATTATGTTGCATTTAAGCGTTGCATTAAAAAGAGGACAGCTGCTTTTGGAAACAAAGCTCTTGCAGACTTAAATATTTTCACCACAAGCGCTTGTTGAAGTGAAACGGCAACCTGCTTTCCTAAAATATTTTGATTTGGTTATTTGTTACATGGGCTGCTCACAAAAGCACACCCACCGTTAGAGCCCCCTGCCACATCGCTTAGGAACAATGAAATTTCCGTCCCTCTGTCCAAATTAAAATGGCATCCTCGATGACAGTCAAACTGCCCTCCATCTACAGTAATAGGCTTACCCTGGTCACAAACAGGATTTCAATTTGAAAGAGTTCCCAGGAGACTGTTATTAAATTCCAATATCGCGTTATAATACGGAGGCAGATTTAACTTTTTCCGAATCGCTATTTACGATCAAGACGCTCAAAATTGATAGGAGGATCATTTCTCCTTACATAAGCAGTATTCAACATTTACTATCACAGATTCTGTTCTGTCAAAGACCCACTCTTTCTAACAATTTAACTGCCACTTACGTACTAGCCTCACACTAAAATTAAAATAGCAAGAAAGCCCATTTTTTAACTATTTTGGAAATTAATTTGTGGATGTCAGACACCTTAGAAAAACACTAGCATATGCCAATTTATCAAATACATTTTAATAGACACCTAGGTCCGACATGACTAGGTTAAATTATCTCCACTATCAAGTCACGGCAAATTAATCATTGTTACGTTACTTAACATAATTGCAAAGGAGTGTAATAGATCCAAAACTAACGATCATAGATCCGAATCATTCAAGTTAAACCAAGAGCCTCGTTTCTCTATTACCACAAAACACAGTACTTATAACACGCGGGTTTTTTTTTTTTACAGGTTTATTAGGAGAATTTTCTTGGTTGACCGATAATCCCTAGTCGTGAGCGATTCGTTGTGAATGAGAAAATGTCCAAACCGCGATGCAATACGGGGGAAGCAAACACTGGTTAAGAGTCAAAGCATATACACGGGGTTAAACATTAAATTGAGATGTAAATGATAAACAAAAGAAAACAATTCCTAAGGATTGTGGTGCCAAAGGCCTGATCTCCTAGCGTGCATTTGTTCCCCGATGGTAGATGTCAGAAGCAAAGTATCGGTGACACGGAGGGGGTGGCAGCGGCAACAGTGCGGCAATCGGCGAGGTGCGACTGTTTGCTTGTATCCTGCATCCACACAGACCAGCACCCCTATTACAATCACCGAATGCCAATCATCTGCTACAACACAGACCCCAGGAGCCCAGAAACACGTGCATCTGGGGGTCGGACGGTAACATATCATGGGTCCCACACCACTATTCTGGAGTATGCATTAAAAAAAAAACACACACACACACACACAATCACGGGCTAAATTTAAAGTTTAACACATAAAGCAAGGGTGCCAGGGTGGTAGAGGAACCATAAACAGGCGCGATCTGAAGTGCAGAAGCTGGCATAAACTTCGCTCTCATTGCTTCAATAAGCATCCCACCGATCGTTTAAACCCCCTGGATCAATGGAGGGGGGTGACGGCGGCGTTTGCTGACCTGTTGCGTCCTTTCGGCCGGGTTTTTCATGACCGCCTGTCGGAAGCTGTTATCCACGTAGGACGCCATTCTTTCTGGTGGCAGGACGTGAAGAGCATGCAGCGCCGCACACGCACACAAAAACGGCTCCCACTTCTGGGGCTGCTTCAGTCCTTGCCCGTTACTGGCTTTTCCCCCGGCGATGCGGTGATCCGCGGATCTCCGTGCCCCAGAGCCGGAGCCAGAGCCACGGGGGTTGAGTGCTTCGTCCCCGCAGCCGATCCCCGAGGAAAGCTCAAGGATCCACCTAGATCTGCTGCCAGAAGACGATCGGCCTCCTCGGTGTATTTCTGCGGTCCCCCCGATTACTTCAAGAGTTTAAATAAATTCAGCACATCCTCCCCCCCTCGAGTCATCCACCGCGGCTAAAAAAAAAACCCACTTAAGATCTATGCAGCCCGTCCGTCTTCTTCTGCATTCTGCTTTTGAAACAAGTCCAGGGCGCCGTTCAAAGCGTCTGAAACCCAATCGCTCCCAGTCCGTCCATTTGCCACGAGCCAAACGTCCAATATATCTCACCGCCACGCGCAGAATAATGCGTAATATATCCCGGGGACTGTTTGTCATTAAAAAAGACAAGGCGATCGCCAAGGCTCTCCGTTTCGTGCCACCATGGTGACTGACAGAGAAAAGCGTATGGGCGAGCCCATTGACAACAATATAATTCACGAAAGAATATCGAGCAAGAAAAGAAATCTCTGTCGCCACCTACTTAAAGGATCCGGAAAGGCAGACGTGAACCCTGCGCCGGGTCTCTGCTCCCTGCTGCCACCCAGGACATACTCGGAATTACCGAAAATATCTCATATTTTGCATTTCAGAGGTTCATCCGAAGATAAGTTTCAATCGTCTAACTGTTTATGTAATGCACGGTGGCGTGGAAAGTCATCGATAACAAATATCCGTTGTCCTCCGTTGTCTTCTGGCTTTCTTTATTTAATTTCTTTCCTTCCTTTTTCCGTTCTGTATCTCTCTAATGATGTTTTATGTATCACAATACATCCATGTAAAGCGCTTTGGGACAACTCTGCTGTGAAAGGCGCTATATAAATTAATTGAATTGAATTGAATGAGAAATACTTATTTAAACACAATTTCAGCAGAATCTTAGTTGACTTCTGGCAAGTGTTAGTCTTGGTGTAATGGTACTCAATTAAGATCAAATCCAGTATAAGGTGTATAGTGATCTGTACAATGTATAAAACGATGCACAGGGCACGTGGCGGGGAAGACCCTGGATGGAACGCCAGTCCACCGCTCGGCACAAATACTTCCCAGATTAGATAATAGTTGTTCATACGGCCCTTCACAGTTTGAGAAATTATAGTATTTGAACGTTAAATATCCCTGAGATGTGAATTTAATGATTTAATTCACTCTCCCAGTGTCAGAACTGTTGAAGTAAAAATGTTGATTTGGAATAAAATCCTTTGTTAGGTATTTTTTCTTCGTTTCAGAGGATTAAAATGATTTGGAAAATACCTTTTTGAAAGTAAACTGTACAGACTGTGGCTTACAGCAATGAAGATGGTGTTACAGTTGCCATTATTATTATTACTACTACTATTACTATTATTATTATTATTATTATTATTATTATTATTAGCAGTAGTAGTATCCACACCATGCACACAAATGCAAGATGCTTGTTTATCTGCTGAATAAAGTCTGAGGATATTTCGTCTAGCTGAGGTCAGAGAAATTAGCAATGTTTATGCAATGCTGAACTCAGACTTGCCCAAGCTCCCACTTTGCTATGATTGCAACAGTCCAAGCTGTGAAAATCGCTGCATCATCCAGGAACGCAACCTTGGAGGAAGGGATGGTCAGTTTACTTTAGTTATTTGTAATGTCATATCCGCTGTAGTTAAGTGATGCTGTATTTCCGCTGTGATATCAGAAAAGACTTCTTGCAATAGTACAGGCAAATCTGACTCCTGTTAATTCTTCCACAAACCAATTTGTAAAGGTAGTGGCTGAGGGTGAATGGAATAAATAAGAAGCACGTAGCTCACTGATCTGAAGTTTGATTTATTATTGTCCGACAGCATAATGCAAAAAGGGATTCGAAATTAGCAAAAAGAATGAATGCTACATTTATATAGCGCTTTTCAAAATACTCAAAGTGCTTTACAGAACCAATGGGGAGCCACTGCAACCACCCCCACTGTGTGGCCCCCACCCAGATAGTGTGTCACAGCCATTCTGTGCCAGGACACTTACTACACAGTAGCTAAAGTGGTGATGGGGCAGGAGAGAATTCACCAGTTAGATATACAGTAGGGGATGATCAGGAGCAGGCAATTTAACACTGGGGTATCACCTATACTTTTAAAATGTATTTTTCCTAAAGATACCTACTGATCTTTTATGATCTCAGAACATCTCATCTGAAGGACGGCACCATTTTTATAGCAGTGTCCCCGTCACTTCACTGGGGCACTGGGTTCCACACTGACCACAGGATGGGCTAACCTACTGGCCACACCAACACCAGAACCAATCCAGCGTTCCTAGTTGGCCTCCCATCCAAGAACCAGCCAGGCCCAAACCTGCTTACTTTCAGGTGGATTACCTCACCTGACCTGCAGGTGGTATGGCTGCCAACAAAAATATTAAGCTAATATGCATGATTATGTATTCAGTGTTATCAAATACTGAGCCTAATATTTTCAGTCACTGTAAATTTACTGTGAAGAAATTTGGCTGCTTCGCAGGTGTTAATAGCCTTGACACACTGTTTGTATCTAGACAGTCACACAGAGTTGAAAAGTGTGCTATCAGCTCACTCAAAATCCTATTTCATCTGAAGATACTGCAAAGCGTCTCCTTTATGACCTTGTCACAAGATACCCGGCTCTAGATTCCTGCCCCATGCATTTATGAGATTAAGAATCAGAATGCAGTACCGTATTATATATCAGGTAATGTCATTATCCCACCATTTTTCATAACAGCTTATAGAGTACAGGGTCACAGTGAACTGGGAGCCAGGAAGCAGAGGGCACACGGCAGGGGACACCTTGGACAGGATGCCAGAGTATCACACTCAAGACACCAGGTCACACCTAACGGCATGTTTTTGGACTCCAGAAGGAAACCAGGGTACCCAGAGGAAATCTGCACTAAAACATGTAAACTCCACACACAGAAAGGGTGTGTGGGGGTGGTCAACCACTGAGACATCACGGTATTCAATCAAATTATTACCTCATATATTTCTGTCACACCATCAAGTCAAGTGGGGCTTTATTGTCACAACCATTTTCAGTACGCTGCACGCAGTGACACCAAATGCCGGTCCCTGGTACGAGGCGCTACATGCACACATGAAGAGCCTGGACAGACAGGACAAGGTCAACGGCACTGAGAGACAGTGTAAAAGGTAAACGATGGTGGAATGTTTAGAATGGACAGTGATGGAAGCAGCTGAGCATATAAGTCATACATAAGAGTAAATATCAAAGATAAATAATGACTATTAATAACTGCATTAACGATGCAAATGGGAATAAAGTGACAAAGCAGTAGCAGACGGCAGAGTTTGAGCGTGTCGAGGCTGTAAACGCATGTCTATAAACGTCCGTATGAGTTTGGCGGTAAGCAGGTTAATAATAATCATAAAAGCAATTATTATCGTGAGAGAAATTTCTACGTAATTGAGTAAAACAGGCAAAGGGAAAACGTAATATCGTCTTTGCTTCTCATCGGAGTCAAGGATGACTGATCTTTTCCTGACTACAATAATCATTAACCAGAGATTAGAGGTGAGGCACTCGGGAATCAGACGCACAGATTAACCCTTTAAAAGTCAAGCTGTTTTTTTACCCATCAGTTAACCTTCATGCATTATTCTATGTCTGTGATCTGAATATCTGTCATAAATTATGAATGGCGGTTTTAAAAGTGCCTGCAATATAATTTATGGATTATGATGATTATATTTAGATAACATGAAATGCCGAATTTGCGTTAGAGGTCATATTACCACCGGTATACGACGGCTGGTATACGACGGCTCCCAAAGACCCATTCAGCGGGACCCAAAGATAACTGGAAAACTCAAGGTGTGGTAGTGATGTTTGATCCACTGATCGAGTTCTTCACGCAGAACTGCAGGTGCATGAATTCAACATAAAAGCGTGCAGGAATCAGGAGAGGGAAATTACATGTGTGAGACATTAGGCAATGGAAGGTTCAAACCATGACAAATACCATGTCAGTTAGGGTAAGTTCCATTATGCTTCTTACCAACAAATGTCTTTAACCAGCATCAATTCCTAACAAACTGACAAAGATGTCAGCCGTTTGCCTGAATGAATGCATGCATGCATGCATCCATCCATCCATCCATCCATCCCAGCATCTCAGCGAATCAGAGAGCACCTCAGATGGGATGTCAGTCCATCACAGGTCACAAACACATTCATACGCATTTAGATTCTGTATATAAGTCCAGTAAAACTGTACTGTTCCACAGGGAGACAGAAACAAAACTCAGCAGAAAGTTCTGGTGTGACTACCAGCCATTTAAAGTGTCCACGACCTTCTTGGTAGGTCTGTTGGTGAATCAGTTAAAACCTCGATCCATCCATTTTATGAGCAGCACATCTTGTCAGTGTCATGGTGACCTAGAACTCTGTGTGTGTGTGTGTGTGTGTTGACACACACAACTTAAAAGTCATGCTACTACATACTAATGCCATTACTACTAAACTTTACACCATTTAATATGTCTATTACGGCCAGTTTCTCGACACTAAAGTTTTGACCTTGAGCTTAATCTATGGAAATGAACTTTCTTTGCATACATTTAGAATTTTCAACAAATCAAGAAATTAGTTTGTGTTCATGAACAAATCATTTGAACAAAACATGCATGGTAGCATAAACCCAAATGTATAATAGTTCATTATCAGCATTTTAATAAACAAGAACCAGTACTGAAGATAAAAAGAATTTCAATCACAAGCAACACCAGCTTGAATTAAGCCTCGTGAACTTAACATTTACATATTTCTCCATACGCACATTATGCAGATCTCATGCTTATCGTAGTCTACGTTATTTCTAAACCACGTACGTGCTAATACAGTGAGATCTATTCACATACACAGAGTATTAGAGTATTCTGGTTTGCTTTTTTTCATGACATGACAGGAAACCAAGAAACCTTCCGAAAAGCTAACACTCAACAATCCAACGGTGACAAACTGAGGTAGTGTTTAGTGTAAAAACGTTAGAAACGCAATGCTTCACCTGCATTAGAATCATCGCTAGAATTAAAGCCAAATACGCGTGTAAAATGTATAACTACAGAAGCTTCCACGACCACTAGTTTTCTCAAAAGACTTTTTTTTGCAAAGACATCCGGGTGGAAATCCTGTCAGGTAGTAGGAAATGGTACAAAAGAAAAATCAGTCCGCATCTGCGACGTGAGTGTTAGAAAGTCAGAACCACGCACCAGGCCCGATTAAAAGACCTAAAGGGACAAGCAGCATCCAGTCACAGTGGGTCGTGGTCGGGGGTGGGGTGGGGTGGGGTGGGGTGGGGTGGCGGGCGGAAACTGCAGCCGATCGGAGCGTCTCCGCTGCGGGAGGGATCGCTTCCCCAGTCTTGTGGACGCAGGAGCCAGAATCCAGTTTATCAGCACCCCGGCCAGGCTCTCACTTTTTCCCGTATCATGCAGGTGACAGGACATGCGGACAGTGATTGTAATCTTGTTGGCGCACGGCTGTACGTCCATTGCAATGCAGGCAGGCGCGGGGAGACCCGGGTGAGGCCCCGCCCGCTCGCCTCGTGCGGAAGGCACTCTCAATGTGATCCACGTATTTCTAAGACTGTGCATCTCATGAAAAATACATCACTGCAAATAGAGTAAAAAAAAATACATTTTTTAAATAACTCACCATTCAGTATGCTTTAAAATGAGCAGTAGGAAATTCAGCCTACGGATTCTCACTGGTCACAAAACTTAGACTGCCCCCCCGAAAAAAAAAAAAAAAACTTTAGATTTTTTAGTTAAATCGACACTCCCCGATTTAACAAAAACAACGCTGCAGAATAATAGCCGCCATACCTGAATAAGTAAGATTAGCATACTGAATTGTGACCGTTTCACCAAAAAAATAAATGTTAATACATTAAAAATTAAGAACACTGTACCAGACAATTACTGTGCCAACCTCATTCTGAATATTTATGTAAACGTTTACAATGAATAAGGCATTCCCTTAAACGTCTGGGTATTTTCTTCCCATTGTATAAAAAAGTACTCAAAAAATGCACACAAAAACAGGAGGAACATTTAAACAAGCAAAGATAACAGACATACTATCCAGCAGCAAGTCCTGAAGTGAGTGTGAAGTTTTACTGCTTGAACAGGTCTGCCTGCCCCATGGAACACAACCAGATGCAAGGACTGAACCACGTACAAATCCAGGCTCTCTCATCTCATAATCCAGTGCCGTACTGAGTGGAAAACTGTTCATATGCTTCAGTTTGGAAGGGGGGGGGGGATTAATTTACAATAGTATCTGGGCGACGTGGGGGGAGTGTGTGCTGGCCACGGCTGCAAGCAGCGGGAGGTCACTGGATTCGATACTGCGGGGAAAAACGCAGATAGAATAGGTTAGCAGCTCAAGGTATATCCTCTATTTTTAAACAGTAAACACTATTATCTGCTTTATGCAAATTGACCCAGAGGATACAGCATGCAGCAGTGACAACATGTGAAATCCTCTCCCAGGAAAGACCAGTCTACTGGGAACTCATGCATAATCTATTTCTCATTTGCACTGTGTGAATGTTCGAATGAGGAGATTACCTACCCAAGTACCAGGCTAAGCTCCTTCACGTGCACCCGCTTCTGTCCTTTTAAGTACTCGGACAGCATCTTGCTCTTGAAGTAAACCTCTTGCAGTCGATCCTCAAGGTGCATGACACACTAGGGCGGGAGGAGGGCGAAAAACAACATTCACGGTCAACAGAGAGCAGAAACTGTGCCAGAGGCAGTAAACAGGGGCGGGGCCACAAGTTCACTGACTGCTGATTGGCCCACAGAGTGTGCCTTCCCCGTCATTCACAGATTCAAAACATTTCATTGGCTAATTAGGTTAGCCCCTCTGTATGAATTTTGCCCCCCCCCCCCACATAAAAACCCTCGAACCGCCGCAGCTCTCTGCCCTAGTAGGAGGAAGTACTCACGAAATCTGGGGAGATGTTGAGCTTGGCCATGTGCAGTATGGAGTGTAGCAGGTTACTGACCAAGCTAGACACCAGCACGTCTTTCCCGATCTTACTGGAGTCCGTCACCCGCCGCTGGCTTGTGGCCACCTGCACCGTCAGCTTGTCGGCGTCGGCGACGATACACACAGCCTCCGCGATCGGCTCGTCCAAGGCGGGATGCTGAGGAGGGCCAGAAACTCAATGCCGCAACCGCTAACGGCGTCCAGCCCCCAAGGAGGCCCTAACACATGTACCCCAATGCCTGAACAGCTGCTTTTAAACCATTTTAGTCTTATTAGGTTCTTGCTTTGTTTGGAAGATGTCGCGTATTTACAGCCGAGTTCACTCTGTATGTTTGTAATTAGCTATTACCCTTGTTTGTACGTCACTTTTACGACAAAAGTTAAACGTAAAAGTAAATTTTCTCAAAATCTAGAGGACCTTTATTTCCAAGTCTAGGACCAACTAAAGTAAATATGGACTGAAGTAAAAAAGTAAATAAAAACAGATACATAGCTTGTGGAAGCGTAAAAAAGGCGACACGCCTGTTCGTAAATTTATCTTTTCATTCATGTATATTCCTGGTATATTTTAGCTCACGTGTTCTCTGCTATAAGGTGTTTTGCATGACATGGGAGGGAAATCCAACTTACATAAAATTTGACTTGCGCAACCGATTACTTATGTCAAGAACTGTCTGTACTGTCATTGACATTACTGACAGCAGGGGGCGTGACAGTAACAAAACTACACTTACATTTATTTGATTAGCAGACGCTTTGGTCCAAGGTAACATAATAGCAAGACGGAAGGGCAAAAGGGTACAGAGTCAGTTTTACATTTCTATAAACAAGCCAACATTAAGGTGGCATCACCAGATAAGGTGGATTTACGGGCACAAACCAGCAACACTATGCGCACTCACCAGTACCGTGTGCTCCAGGTCGCTATACAGCCACAGCTTGAGCCTCTCATCCGAGCTGGTCCCGTGCAGCACGAAATCAGGCATGTACTGCGGACAGTACCCGCCGAACAGCGACCTCCCAAAATTATTAACGTCCGGCCTGCTGAAGGTTTCAGACCTGGGGACACGTTTAACACAAAAGACGCGTGAACAAACATGCGAGCACAAAAGCAGGAGTCTGGACTCAAACGATATTTTGGTATTTCAGGCTGTTTGATTACAAACAAAATCAATCACACTTAAATCGGTCATGAAAAGTGTGTGTGTCAGACTGCAGGAGACTGCTGACGATTTATAGACTTGTGCTGATAACATGTGATTCACTAGGAGCGTGTCATTCATACAAGCCATGTTTTGGTGAATGAATTAGCAACATACTAACAAGCCCCACTCCTTAAGGGTTAGCCAGTATTTACGAGGTAGATTTAAATCTGTCTGGAGTTCAAAGGTCACATGCAGCACAATAATCACATAGGTCATCATTCTCTCTTTCCACCTTTCCACATTCCATGTTTATATGCACCATTTAATGTAAATTATGCAGCAACTGATTGCTAGACACACTTCAGTGCCTTGGTGCTACAGTCTTGTGAAAGGTGCAATATAAAAATAAACTGGATTTAACTGAGTATGAGAGACACTAGGAGATTGCCATTCACAGAGGGTATTTAGATTTTGTCTCTGATCTGTGATTTATCCTGAATGACTCCAGTGGGGAGCCTAGCTGTATCGGAGGTCGTGACAGACTCCTTCACACATGGAGCAGGTACCTGGGTAGTGGCAGCTCCTGCTCCTCCCTGGGACCTCCGTGTGCCTCCGCTCCCCTCCGCATGCCCGTCTGCTCCGAGGAAGCCTCCTCCTCGTCGCTGTCCCCCAGGGCGCTGTCAGAGCTCTCGTTCCTGCGTATGTCCCCCATCAGTCTGACAGGCAGCTTCCTGCCAACGCTCCCATCGGGAGCAAGCCTGCCCGGGCCCAGCCTCGCTGCCGCCTCCTGCAGGCGGGAGGCCGAACTTTCTGGATTCGGAGGCGGGGTTTCCCTAGAGGGCTCCAACTCGGATGTCTGCACCAAGTGTTCCGAAGGGCCCGCCTGGGCCTGACAGTCTGAGGGAGGTTCCTCCAGGTCGCCCCCTGCAGGCCGTGCTTCAGAAGACTCCTCCAAACTCTCCCTGTACCGCCTATAATTCTGGTCCATCTCTCTTTGCCGGGACTCCAGGTCAGAGTCCGTTGAGTCTGCACTGCCGATCCGGAAATGGACCCTATTCAGCAGCGGACTCTGCTGGGGCAGGCAGACCGACGGAGGCCCCTGCAGCTCAGGGCTCTGCGGAGGCAGCCCCCCCAAAGCCCCCGCCCCGTCCACGCGCCTGGGTTCCGGACGGGGCGCCGCTCCAAGGCCCCCAAGGGGGGGCGACGCCTCCGCGTCTCTAGGTTGTCCGGGCTCATCTCGGACGGAGACGACCACGTACTCGGAGCGCTCTACCTCGCCCCTCTCCAGCGTGGTGGTGAGCGTGGGCCCCCCGGGGGGGGGCTCGGCACACTGCCCGGCGTGCCTCATCACGTTCTCCTGCAGGTCTGAGCAGCGGATGAAGTAGGTGAGAACGTGGAGTACGCGTTGCACCAGCTCCCGGCGCCGCCCCACCACCACGGTCCGCGCCAGCCTCACTGGCGAGCCCACGGCTCCATACAGGTCACCTGCGGCACAGATCCAACCCACGTCACCTCACTGCGTGGGCCTTAACCTGATAACCACATGCCAACAATGTTTGCAGCAATATTAAACTCAATAGCACATTCAGTCATAAACCAATAAATCCAGTACTTAACTGTGTGCTTCTAAACCATGATAAGGTACAATCAAACCTACCTTGGGGTCCTAGTTGAAAGTCGAACAGTACAGTATATTTAGTCATTGTTGTCCCATTATTGTCTAGCTTGTCGCATTAAGCGTAAAGCCGTTAAAGTCTCGGACAAACGCCGTCTTGTTTCACTGTACGCCTGCATATTTTGACAATAAATGAAACTTTATTCTAAAGCCGAGCATGATAAGGTGCAATGCAGCCTGTCGCCACAAGGAGGCAGCATCGCCCAGTGCAGTAAGTCAGTCAGAACCATGAACATCTCATCTGGAGATGCTGCGGGGTTTTATCCAGAATGCTGGAGGACAGAAACGCACCCGTTCCCCGCGACAGCAGACGGCACTCACCCAGCTGCGCCCACAGAGGGTTGTAGGGGTGGGATTTCGCCAGCATGTCCACGGTCTGCGACCTTTGCTTCTCGGAGAATGCTTTGATCGGCGGGTGGTCACTGGGCATGACGGTGGGCACCCAGGCCAGGTGGTACGTCAGCACGGCTGTCAGCAGGGCGGCCAGAAAGCTGGGAGGTGGGGCCAGAAGCGGAGGGTGGTCACATGACAAGTGGGGACAGTGCTGAACATCTGGAAGTGGGGAGGTAGAACGGGCCAAACTCACTGGCCCTTGGCCGTGTGCTCTGTCAGCAGGGTGAGCTCCTGCAGGAAGCGCTGGCACATTGGGCTCTTATCAGCCGCCTGGGACACCATGGTCAGCCACACGGGCTCCGTGACGCGGGGGGCCATGTACAGGTTCCAGATGGTGGTCCTGTCAGGCACAGGGACGGGGGGTCACATTCTGATCTGATCCAGCTTCACGGGTGATTCACTTCCACGTGATTCAGAAGGCCGCGGCAGATCGTACATCTACGGCTGGACGTTTTGCGATCCGACCATCAAAAATTTCATTCAGTATGGCATGCTAAGTATGCAGACATAAGATACACACTGTAAAACTTTAGCGATATTATAGCAATAGTAATCTTAATAGAGCATAAGAGATTTATATATTATAGAATAATAAACGAGTACAATATATAGTTAATAAATTATTAAAATGCAATAGATACTTATTTATTTTCTTTGCTGCTACATCTTTGTACAAGTGGAAATGTAGTATTATTTAATAGTGCGCATATTAATACTGCCCATCCTACCTGCATTTATCATCATTTAAGTGTCAGGCTGCAAGGACATCCCAGTAAGGATTTCACTGTATTTTAGTACCCCCTGTACATTATATATATATATATATATATGACAATAAAATCTTGAATCACGTCCTTAATATTCTATCAGATGACAAACCCTGATCGCTCAGTCCGGCAGGAGGACCCGAGCCGCTCCCGTACTCTACTTTTTAACGCGGTCGTCATTTCCCGGGGAGGGGGCAGGACGTGTAGTTTCAGCGTGAAAGTGGGGCAGCCGCGCGAGGCTCTGGGGGCGCGTCCGCCACTCACCGGAACTCCCCCAGGGCATCCATGACGCGGCACAGGTACACCTGCACCCTCTGGCTGGATTCGGCGATCCTCCGGCACAGGATCATCGCCTGCGGCACGAGGAGAGGGAGGGAAAAAAAAAAAAACGAACAAAAAAAACAAAGAAAAAGAGGTTAGCGTTTTAGCCAAGGAGTGCCATGCGGAAGAGCAAGAGGTCATTTACTCCTGCCGGGGGGGGGGGGGGGGGTCG
>JAODLC010000088.1:2741385-2772351 GCA_026781145.1 Hippopotamyrus pictus | reverse complement strand
GATAAAGACACCATGGGAGGTGTCACCAGAGGCTGGACCACAGCGGCGGGTCAGCAGCCCCCACTGATCCCAGACCAGACCGTGTGACCTCCAGAGCTGTCTGCGATCTGCCACTCACAACTGCGAGATGAGCGAAGGACCCCGCCCCCCCCACCAACATATCTCTCTAAAACTTCAGGAAGTAGGAATAAAAATAGGGGGGTAGCTAATTTATCCATTATATTACACCTTCAAAGCATTACACCATGTTTTGTCAGCATTTTCGAAATGCTAATTCCATCTCCTGAGGTCTTGGTGACAAAATGTGCCTAAATAGCTAATGTATACCGAAATACATTGTACTCTCTTAGTGCTGTGCAATGCTACCCAGAATTAATCATTAAAGTATGTTTATTATGACACAGGACTAAAAAAAAAATACTGACACCGGTGTTATAACTTGAGAAAAAAAACTATTGCGAACCAGTATTAGCTGCCTACAACCAACTAACCAGCTTATCTAAACTAATACAAGTAAACCCGTCTCCTTACTCCAGAGTTAAAGTCGTACCTCCTTAACCCCTCTGTCACGCGCGGGTCGACGCCCGTCGTGACACCTTGTCTCATCTCAGCACGTGCTTTTAGTGACACAGCGTCTGGCAGAAAGTGCCAGAACCGCACCCTGCAAATTTTCAGGACGAGGAACGTCGTGTGAAATCGGGAGTGCTGGGACACAAACAACCCTGCGGAAAGATCGCCTTACGGAGCTGAGAAGCACGGACGGCCTTAATTTACGGGGTTAGTTATCTCGCGGGAATGTGAACGGTAAGATGGGATCCGGGCAGGACCCTGATTTAGGAAATCGACTGGAGTCTGCAGGACAGAATAACTCGAGTTGCCGACTGAAAGTTTTTTGTGTTTTTAGTAGCTGCCACACACATAGAGAGCAAACGAAGGGTACCGTCTCTCCATAGCATCTAAAATGATTACAAGGATAATTAAGGCTCGTCGGTGTGGAGCACTTCATGGGAAAGCGGCCCTTCACACTCACAGAGGAGGAGGTCGTCATAGCGGTGGGGAAGACCCGACCTGCAGGACAGAGGGGGAGAGAGAGCAGACTCTTTCCTCTGAGGAGTCACGCTAGATCCAGTCGCTCCGGTGCCCTGCTGTTGGGTAATGCTGGGTAATCTTGGGTAATCCTCCTCATGCAATACACACATCAGCCCGGAAGAGGGAACTCCCTCTGGACATTCGCTATAATGCAACCAATGATTTCTAACCCTGTTCCAAAAGACACAGTCACACACACTGCTAATTCACATGCTCTTTTTCTTAATCCTGATCCTCCTCTTAGAGCGACAGAGCCCCCACCCCACCACAGCTGATGCAGCACAGCTGGGGGGGGGTAACGGCCACCCTGGAGGGGGGAAGGCACCCCCCCCCCCCCGAGAAGCAGCCTATCAGCACGCTAGCTTAAGGGTAAGGGAAGACAAAAGATCACCCCACCCATACATACAATGGCACAGACTTAATCATGTGAGCAGACAGTCATATGACATCTCCTAGCAACTGCACGCTGCAGGCATCAGCTGCTTTTATGGGATGTAAAACCAATATGTACAGAAAAAAAAAACAGTACAAACTCAACCCACATAAGTCTTCCTGCTGCTGAGATTTGGCGCAGGTATAATTCAAGGACAACTAATAGTCAGTGACGTACCACACCATATTATTACTCCATGTCAATCAGGAAAAAGGACTAGAAAAATCTTCAGTCGAAGCTGAAAGTGCTGAAAACCATTAAAAACGCCTGATGATCTTTAGTCGCAGCAATCGGCCCAAACGGAGCTCAAAAGCAATTCCACTGTGAGCCGTAAATCACCACCCCGGCAAATGTTCACGCTCGCCTCGTGAATTTATGCAGAAATCAGCCCGTACCACGTGTGCCAGGTGGCACCATGATGCAAAAGAGATGCAACGTTTGCCACCTGACCCAAAGAGCACAGGAAGCCAGGTTGTCTTATCTGTGAAACCAGGGAAGCGGTGTCACCCGTAATGGAGACATGCGGTTATTTCCAACCATCCCTGACACCGAAATGGGATAAAAGTGCTAAATAAACACTGATTTCAAACCCCACAGTTCAATGCACTGTTTGAGCACTCAAACATTTCTGAACATTCCAAATACGGTCAATGACATTCCTCCACTCACAAAATAGCAGCTTCATAAGGTCCAGACAGGACAGCCTTCAGTCCAAACTGGGAGATTCTGACCATGGGTCACACAGCGAAGGGGCGGCGTGCTCAGCACACACGTGCCTGCCGCTATTGACTTTTATTTCCTCGCAAACATGTGACAGGCTAGAACAATGACCCACAGAACAAGCCGCTGACGAATCAAAAATACAACCGCAGAATTAAAAATCAGCTTTGTCGTCTTCCTGTATCTATAAACACACTTCCAAAAAAAAAAACAGGCGCATATTTCCAAATGCTTATAACTTTGCTAGTCTTTGAAAAGCTGCCAATTACGATTCCCCTCCACCAACCAGTCCTTCAAACGTTCAAAGTCAGGCAGGTAAAAGTCATCCCCCACTGATCTCAAGCAGACCTTAGTCAAATATAATCAATAACGAATCACAAAGCGCTCTGCCTATCAGGCAGTGAAGCAGAAGGATTTTACACCCACGACTGATGCATGGTGGTGACCGTCGTATCCAATATATCAATGCATTTCATGCACGGAATAAGCTGCATTATTTTTATATATATATCTGACATTTCTGGGAACTGCTCTATGTAAGAGGAAGCTGTGTCACTAGTCCCCATTTCCTCTCACTCCTCTGGACACTCAGCCTGTCCATCTCATTCCGAGCTGACCCAATGTCAAAATATTAAACCTGCGACATGTCCAACCTCTCCCGAATGAAAAACCACAACGCAAATAAGCTACCGACCTAGAATCGACCCAGACTGCGCTCGGCCGGATTTCGGAAGAAAACCAATTTAGGAGGGCAAATCTCGGAAAATTAACTATGACCACGGTAGCATCTACTTCGCTGTTAATCCTACCAGACTGCCAAAGGTTGCTCCTCACTAACTGACCAGCCCTTATCCAACAATCACATTCCGTAAGCTGATCTGCAGGTACGAAAATCAACAGAGGCAGCCAGCTCTCCTTAAAATTTTAAAACAGATGAATGGAAACGCGGACCCGCATTTAAACAGCGTAGTGAATACTAAAACAACTGAGCTACACACAAATAATGTGTGTCCACTGACCAAAAGTTAAATTCCACAGAGTGCATCAAAAATTGGGGGGGGGGGGAAGACAGCAACTTACTGCATCCAGTTGTCCAGAGGCCTGACAGGGCTATAGGTATGTGGACGCCATTTACAGCACAATGCACACAACGCCTTGGTATATTTCCCCATCTTTCCGCCAGGGTCATTCAAATGACAAACTCCTCTTGTTAACCCGGTCAAACTACTGCGGGGCAGGACCGACTCGCTCTACGTCCCTGCCAAAGGAGAAGTTGGATAAAAGGAGGATGAAGCCCGTCATCTTCAGATCACAGGAGCAGTCCACTCCAGCCCTGATTCATTTTCACATCCACATGACTGCAGTAAATGGAGTTTTCTTTCCTTTTTCGAACAGTCTGACCCATAGTTGCGCAATGCATTGACTTCACTACCTGTCATTTTCCCTAAAGACTTAAAATACAGCCTCGACGCATCCATTTTAACTAAATCTGATTTAGTTAAATCCATTCCTTGATTCACCTTTGCACCTCAAAGCATGCATAGGTCAATGGAACAAGGTATTACCAAAAGATGGGTCATTTTAAGACTCGAATGCTATTTGTTACTGTGAGGTCACCATTCTGTAAGACTCAAAGAACCTCCCACCCCAAAAAACGGAGTCAACCGAAGAATTCCTATCTACGTGGTACCTCTGACAAGTTCCTGCCTGCATATATATTTTTTTCTTCCAGAATGAAGTTAAAGGCGAGCCGAAGACATGCAGACTTTTTTATTTTGGAAAGCAGCACGTTACATTCCGCCTATGTCTGGCGTTGGTGAAACTGAGATGCGTCTGGCGTGAAGTTCTCCGCCGACCCTCAAAACTAAAAAGGACCTTGGTGGGGGATTCGTACCCCATTCGGGATCGCCTGCAGATCAGTGTTTCGACAGTGAATGAACTTGCGTAAGAAAACATGCCTACATGGTAACTTCATATGTGCATCTAAATACAAGGCATCTGATGTAAATAACAGATCTACTCTGCTGTGTCATTTTACACTGGTGTCACGAGGACGTCCAGGACTCATACGCCCCCCCCCCCCAAAAAAAATGGGAGTTATGTTGAGAAATTGCTGGAAAATGATGGAGAGAAACGTGGTCGACCCCACTTATGAAAAACATGCGCAATATGAGGAGGGAGCAGACCGCCAAAAAGATCGTGTTTATGGACCAGCTGCCCGGTCCGACGCCTGTCCGGCGCTCCACCTGGCAGTCATATGACTCGGCTGGCCGGGCACACGGCCGCGGGTAATGCGCCATCTGCCTGATGTGCTGTACGTGCACGGGAGGGGGGAACCGTCCCCATTGATCAAGGAAAATAAAGGCAATCCCCTGGTTTCGCTGGTCACATACAAAGAGAGGGCTGCTCGTGGTTTTTTGCTGCTCCAAGAAATGGGACGGAGTCTTATGCAAAGTTAACACCAACCGAGCGCGGATTTTAAAAATATATTTAGTAGCTATTTAGCTGAAATTTCAAAAAATAAATCCCACGAATCCAACAGCGAGCACGTTTGCGGCGTCTGCTTAGCACCCCCCTTCGGACCGTGTCCGCACCTACCATAAATCCGGACCCGGGTAGTCCTTGGCGGCAGTCGCGCCGGCCTTTTTGCTGAAAAGCTTCTGGAGCAAAGTGGGAGCCATGATGTCCCGTTTCAGAGGCTGCCGGGTCGCCCCGCACGGTCGCGACGTGTGGCCATGGCGGAGAGACGCCGCTCGGAGACTCCATGGATCGCTTATCGGAGTCATATGACGGCGCGCTCAGCCCCGCGGCCACGCGTGCGGATTAGGGCGGCACGCTCTCTATTGGTCGCGCGAGGCCGTGCACGCGTCCATCGGAGTGCATGTGTAGGTGCATGCATTCGCTCCAGTGATCATTCGATCAGGAGCAAATTTGACTAAATATCAGATAGCATGCATTTATTATAATTATTATGTTATGCATTCTAGATTTTTTTAATGGTGCATGTCGTATTTGTAATCGGATGCATGCTTACATTGCTGCATGATTGCGTGGTGAGTAAATAGGATTTTGTGAGAATTAATGTTATTTGTATAGTATTGTGACACTGCGGGGGTTGATTTGGACTAATTAGTATTAGTAATATGTTTAGAAGCGGTTTCTCGCCTATAAGAATTTATGGAAATGAGGTATTATTTCTGAAGTCACTTTTATTGAGAAAAATATGAATGAATACTCTTTGGTGACTGCCCCCATCAATCGAAGATTCGAAGTCTTCGACGCTCAATGCGTTTTTATCGACCATGGAACTTGTGGTGAGCTCAAGAAAACATTAATAAAGACGTTTCTCGATTTCGCGCATCAGATGTATCAGACATGCCACAGTAAATGTGAGATAATTTCTTTTTTAAAAGAACGACTGCAATTTTTAGAGCGAGTGCAATTTGTAAATAAACATTTACATTATTGTTGGTCTTTGTAAATAAAATTCGAAATGCATCTCTGTTAACATTGCAACTACCAAGGTTTTGTTTTTTCCTACTTGTCTTATGAACACTACAGAAATGCAAGAACAAGACATAAGTATTTGCCTATTTTAAAACTTTTTCACAGGTTAAGTATTCAAATGGTTACCATTGCATACTATTCTGAAGGAGAAGCGTTTTTTGTTTCTTTTTCTGTTTACATGCCAGCCTTATATCACAAAAAATGTATACCCAAAGGCTGGTTTGCACCTGGGTTTATTATTCTAAGCAGATTTTAGATATTGTTTATAACGGGCAAATTATTCATGGTAAATCTTTAGTCAAAGTGTTCTATTCAAAATAACATTTATCTATATATGTACATACGTTTTATGTATATTTGTGTGTGACAGAAATTATCCATTTAATACATTTTTATCAAATGCAAAATAGCCTGCAAATGAATTTGGCGAAATGAAGCTTTTATTTTGATATGCTCAGTCCCCGGACCACCGGAAATGCATTTTTTCCCCATCCCGTTGTTAGGCTCATACTGCGGTCTTACGATCCCCAGACGCTGCTGGCTGCCATACTTTCGGTGCACGGCAGAGTCGGCAAAGTGTCATCACTGTTTTCGGCAATCGAATAAGAAATGTCAAACCCAACACCTCAAAATAAGCCTTCCAAGGCTGATAACCCTCGGGTGTTTCTCGACGTGGATGTCGGCGGTGAAAGAGGTACGTCAGCAGACTGTAACGTTAATTAAACCGCGACGCGTCCAGTTACTGAAAGAAATATATATTTATTATATTAAAAAATCATTTATATTTGAGTTTGGGTTATGAGACTGTTTAATTGTATGCCAGTTAGATATTACCAGTGATGTTAGGCCATGTGCGTCTGTGTTGTAAGTCTGCCTAACCAATTCCTGAACATGTGCTAGTTCTGAAATCGACAAAACAGTTACATTATAATTTCTACTAATAATTTTACTTGTAAATTTTAGCGATGCGTCCTCTACTCAATAAAACGATTTTAAAATTTAGATTACATGATAACTTATTGATTTATTAATACATTGCTGCCTGGCTTTGCAAACTGCGACTAAGAGCCGGCTTCCAGAAAGCTCCGCAGTAAGCAGCTGCTTTCCCAAGCGTCCTTGTGCGCTGATCGGTCACAGACAGCCCGTCTTCCCGTCTCCTAGTGGGGCGCATCGTGCTCGAGCTGTTCGCCGACGTGGTTCCGAAAACCGCCGAGAATTTCCGAGCTCTGTGCACCGGCGAGAAGGGAGATGGGCCCACGACGGGGAAGCCGCTGCACTTCAAAGGGTGCCCCTTCCACAGGAGTAAGTTAAGTTTTAAGTGACTAACGGAGCAGGGGGGATGTTTTCAGATGTATCGTGTCGGAGTTGGTTCAGATAAAACTCGGTTCTTCTCCCATTCACAGTTATAAAGAAATTCATGATCCAGGGAGGAGATTTCTCCAATCAGAACGGTACTGGAGGGGAGAGCATTTACGGGGCTAAGTTTGAAGATGAAAATTTCCACTATAAGGTAAAAAAGTAATTAAAAACTCCATCTTGTAGTTTACATATAATGCAGAGAAGTGCAAGAACTCACTGCTTGAAATATCAGACATTGATGTTTGTTTTTAATAACTCTGATTTTTCCAGCATGACAGGGAGGGTTTGCTGAGCATGGCCAATGCCGGGCCCAACACCAACGGCTCGCAGTTCTTCATCACTACTGTTCCCACCAGCCACCTGGACGGGAAGCACGTGGTCTTCGGACAGGTGCTGAAGGGGATGGGCATCGTCAAGATGCTGGAGGCGGTGGAGGCGAAGGAGGACACGCCCGTGAAGGTGCCACCGCCTGCAGAGCGTCATGCGTCCAGATGCGTGTGTGGGGCTCAGCGCTAACCGGGCGGTCTTGTTTTTAAAGCCCTGCGTCATCGCAGACTGCGGTGAACACCGGCAGGGGGACGACTGGGGCGTCGCTCCCAGTGACGGCTCCGGAGACCCCCATCCCGACTTTCCGGAGGATGCCGACATTGATTTCAAAGACGTAGGTATTAGGTGCCTTGGGGCGACTCTGTTTGCGAAAGGCGCTATATAAAAACTAAATTCAATATTGAATTTGAAAAATTGAAATTTTGAATTTTTTTGGTCTCCTATTTTTTGGCGAATCAGGATTTCGTGATTGTTTATTTCGCCGATTTGATATAATCGTCGTCTTTTCTGCAGGTTAATAAAATCCTGTCTGTTGCAGAGGATGTTAAGACCATTGGGAATAACTTCTTTAAATCCCAGGATTGGTTGGCAGCTAATAGAAAGTATTCAAAGGCTCTAAGGTATGTTAGAAGAAATCAATCCATCCATCCATCCATCCAAGTAATCAATCAATCTGGACATCCTGACTGTGATGTCAGCCAATCACAGGGTACATACGTGCACACAAAGTAGGCTGATTTAGGCCTATAACACTTGATTTTAAAATCATAAGTAGACAGCTGAGACACATGGCTGTTTACCCCTGTCTGCCATGCGTCCCCAAGGTGTCCAGCTGACCACTTGGGTTAGGATTTTAATGCCTCACGCAGTAACATTATTGTATCATCCTTGTCGGAGATGCACTAGCATTTACACTACAAAAGATATGTGGTCAAATGTGTCCCAGACCACCTTGGCACTTGCGATTCGATCGCCCAAGACGCAATTTAATACCAAGTGTAAAGGGGGCCATAGAGACACCAGGTCACCTGATCACGTTTTTAGACTGGGGAGGGGGGGGACGAGAGTCTCCAGAGGAACCCTGCACAAACACGCGGTGGGTATATAAACTCCATACGCACAGTCCACAAGGACAGGAACCGCACTGAGAACCCCGGAGGCGCGAGGCCGCATTGTTACCTCTGCTGTCGGTAACCGGGCTACCGTGCCCGTCACAGGTACCTGGAGGCTTGCGGCGAGGCCGTGGACGACGACGAAGAGCTGCAGAAGAAGCTGGAGGCCATCGCACTGAGCTGCATCCTGAACATCGCCGCCTGCAAGCTGAAGCTGCAGTCGTGGCAGGACGCCGTCGACAACTGCAATCAGGTGACCGATTCGGGGAGCCTGCAGGTTCCCTCTAAGCTACATGGAGTTCCTCCCATAGACTAGAAACACGCAGTTATGCTGATTGGTGTTTCTGTATTTTGTGTGTGTGTGTGTATACACTATCTACATACATATAGATTATCTAGATGCATTATATTGTGTTCTATATAAAATTCAAAAGTCTATTTTCTCATCATTATAGGCACTCGACTTGAAACCTGACAACACTAAAGCACTGTATAGAAGAGCCCAGGCATGCCAAGGACTGAAGGACTACACTCAGGCCATGGTAAGTGATGGCTGTTCCAAGTTTCATAATAAAAGCCCCCACAAACATGTGAACATACATGTACATTTTTTGGTCATATCTAACTTATACCTAACGTTACACTATTAATGTTGTGCTACATTTATTCACATTGCTGTATGTACATATATTTGCCTTTTTTTTCTGGAAGTATCATTGAGTTGTTTGTTCATTGTACCTGTTGTGTATTCTGCTCTCCATTCTAATCTAACCGTTTCAATCCTAGGCTGATCTGAAGAAAGCTCATGAAATAACACCTGATGACAAAGGTGAGTGTCTGTTGCAAGCTTAGTTTTCTTTGAATAGTTTTTTTTCCCCAGTAGTTGCTGATAATGGTCAGTACGCAGTTGTTCCTCCCGAATGCGAAGTCTAAGATATGGGTCTGTGTTTGACAGCAATTGGAAACGAGATTCTAAGAGTGAAACAGAAAGTCAAGGAAGAAAAAGAAAGGGAGAAAAAGACGTATGCAAAAATGTTTGCTTGAAGATTTGTTGGTGCTACAGCGGCCTTCTAGAAACTCCGCATTTGGTCGGGATTCGTTCGGTCGAACAGGTGGGCTCTTCCTGATGCAGTTTCTGCTCTGCTGTACTGTATTCAATGAAGCTGTCGTCCTACTCAACATTCATTGTGCTAATTCTAACAAACATGCACCATGGTAAAAAAGGCTGTGACAACACAGTATACACACCGTTTTTAAATGACAAGATGTCTGCTGTAACTTGGTGGATTTTATAGTGTGTTCCATGTACCAAACCTGTTGGCCTGAACATGATAGAATAAAAGTATTATTGTGGATGAGTGCTTGTGTGTTGTTTGTCATTCTTTTCTCATTCTTTCCATTCCTCGAAAAGAAGATCCATTGATAAGTGATGGGTATATCAATACTGGAGCGAAAGCGACAAATATCCGAAAATCTTCATATCTAAGCTTCCTAATGTTACGTCAAACATCCATACATTGAAATAAATCAGAGTTTAATAAAATTACAAGATAAGAGCTATACACACCATCTTACCATGTAACAACAGTCCTCTATATACAACTGTCCATTTGGCAATGAACAAATCGTATTTTTTTTTTTTTTTTTTTAAATTAAAAAGTCAAAATGCGGCAACATTAAACTCAGTGTTATGAGGAGTCACAATGAATAATGTGTTATTGCAGTGGGATCAGAGCAGCAGGTTAATGCCCGATGACGTACTTTTTGAAAAATCACATGCCGTTATACGCTGGTCCCCCGCTTCCCTCCGGCACCACCCAGTTAATGTTCTGACTCGGGTCCTTGATGTCGCAGGTCTTGCAGTGAACGCAGTTTTGTGCATTGATCTGTAACCTCATGCCCTCTCCAGACTCCAGTGGCACAAATTCATACACCCCTGGAACAAAAAAAAAAAGTCGTCACGATAGCAGAGCTGTATCGATACAGGTAATCGTTAAATCGCGATTCAGCTTATCGCGACTTTTCCATCCATATTCTGAACCTTTGCATCAAAATTACTGCAGTACAGTTTAGTGGATTCTTTTATTTTACAAACTTTTTTCAACATTTGCTGCTTAAAAATCTGCTGCTAGTGCAGTTTATGCTAAGTGCACTGCAATGAAGTGCCTAACTCTGAAATGTTAAAAGTACAAGTTAAATATTTCTTTGCTTTCCCCCCCCACACTGGCCGTTTTATTTGCACTTTACGTATGAACAAACGCGTAGTTTATGCAGCGTAGTTTGTGCGCGACAACTTTATTCAAGATACTGACTCATCCTTGGTAGATAAAGGCTGTTACTGCCTCTTAATTACATTTGGTTACAATCCTGTAACCAGAGGTCACGAAAGTGACGGCGTACTTTTATCAGTGATGGCTGCTATTTTGGTTCTCTGATGTGAACCTTTAAAAACTCCACCCATACCTGCTGGACAGAATCGCTGCTCTGGCCCATCGTAGACGGCCAGGTTCTTGGCGACGGGGACGCGGTCGTCCATGAGGGTGAGGTGAGGGGGCTGGTCGTGCTCATGGTTGGTGCCACTCAGAGCTACAGAGGACAGCAGGTCGAAGCTGAGCTTCCCGTCGGGCTTGGGGTACTCGATGGGGGTGCACTCCTTCGCGGGTTTGAGCTGTGTAGCGTCCGCACCTAGACACCGGGGAGAACGACTACTCTTTGCTCGGAGTCCTCAACGTTGCTCAATTGCCCATTCTTTAGGTCAGCGTTTCCCAACCCAGTCTTCGGGGAACTCCGGACAGTCCACGTTTTTGCTCCCTCCCTGCTCCCGGCCAATCAGGGACACCGAATACCTGGTACAGGCGCGCTGGGAGCTGGGAGGAAGCAAAAATGTGGACTGTCCAGGGTTCCCCGAGGACTGGGTTGGGAAACACTGCTTTAGGAGAACAAACACACAAGCTCAAAAGACCCTCCCCAGAACAGTAGTGTCTCTCACCTATATGTTTTAAGGTCCACGGTTCTTTCCCTCGTAAGATCCAGTAAAAGATGCCAGTGTAGAGCATTCCCCCATACAGTCCAAAGTAATTGTGGAATGAAGGTCGTATGTTTCTAACAGCACGTAGCTCTTTCCAAATCCAGGAGTTCTTCAAGCTGTCCTCATATCCTGGCACATGAATTCCTGGAAGACAAGTCATCACCATGTGCAAAATGTTTTAAAATGATAAAATAAACTGACAGTACCACCTGAAAGTTCTTAAGGTGCCATTTTAGAATCCAAACTGATAACTAGTAGAAATAAATGTATCCCAAACCTCAAAAGTGATCTAGAGCGTGGTGCTGGATTTTTCTACATTCAAAAAATTATTAAGTGTTAAAGTTCCTTGGGATACATTTTTCCAGTGCATACATATCACTTGCGGCTAAAGTTTCACATATTGTAACAAACAGGGGCAGCTGTCTACAATATGGGGACATTTTACAGGAAACATCAACATGTGCCTTCAGAAGTTCTTGAACAACATGCAGGAATAATTCACAGGTTTTATCTTTGTGTGTCTGACTTGAAATGGCATCTGAATATTGATCTAGCCCATAGTGAACATAAAATAAGGGCACACTTCCTACCAAAAACAGTCACTTTTCCAGAGGTGGAGAGTTCCGGTCCAGAGAGTAGAAATCCAGGCCAAGATTTTGTTTCAACCAACCAGTTGAGTATAAAAAGTCACAGAGTACTCAACCGGGCGGTTGAAACAAATCACCTGCTGCTGGACCAATGATTCCCCCCCAGGGGGGGATTAATAAACTAATAAATTATAAGATAAAAAAGAAAAACATAAGTGGCAGGACAATTTTAAAAGGTACGATCTCGGCATGAATAAGCGGAGATGAAGAAGAGATGGATGACCGCTACATTAACATGTACTAGATCGGGGTTCTGGATAAAGTCATGAACCCCTACAGGTTCGTACAGACCCTGCACCATCACTAGCTACTCAAAGCCACGCCTGCTGCCTTCAGACAGGTCTGAGGATTACCAGCCGTCTCAGACTGCAGGTTTTCGTCTGTGATCTTCTGGAAGATGGACTCGGCCGCCAGCATGCCGCTCTTCATCGCCGTGTGGGTTCCTTTGATCTTCGGCACGTTCATGAACCCGGGGCTGCAGCCTATCAGCAGGCCTCCGGGGAACGTCAGCTTGGGTATGGACTGCAAGGCAGATGTCATTCTGCTATGAGGACTGCGGGCACTAGGGGGCGCAGTCAGCCTGGCTTCCACGATGCGGCCTACCTGGAATCCACCTTCATTCAGGGCTCGGGCCCCGTAGGCAATCCGGTTTCCTCCCTCCAGAGTTGATGCCACTGAAGGGTGATGTTTCCACTGCTGGAACTCCCTGAAGGGGCTCAGATATGGGTTCTGGTAGTCCAAGCCAACCTAAGACAGCAGCATTTTATGGGCAGCCTTGGTCATAAATTCATGGCTTTACTCAGTTTTTACATTTGCTAGAAACTCTCAATATAATTTCAACTACACAGGATATCGGTGCGACAAGTCAAAGACAACAGATGCTGCAGGAGTCTAGACATGGTGACCCACAGAAAAATAGGACTGATAAGTGGATAGTATGCCACGAACTCCAATTAAATTTCAAGGTATATTGTCATGTGTTCCTCGGAACACAGTAAAATTCTTACGCTACACGCTGGTCCTTGAGCAAGGCCCTTAACCCCCAGCTCCCTGGGTGCCCCAACAGGTGGCTGCCCTTCACGGACAGCTTGCTTTACGAAGAGCAAGTTAAGGGAGGCGTAAAGATACTTTATTGATCCCCGTGGGGAAATGATCTATTATTATTATTATTATTACTACTATTATTACAGTTGCAGGGTCTGCAGGACAGACAAACAATAGCGCAACTAAAACAAATGTTATACATAAAACAAGAATAAGAAATACGTGCAAAATGGAAACGTTACGGCACAACTGAAGTAACTCCGCTTTGGTGATCAGAAATACCATCGCCAAGCAAGATGTCCAAAATAAATACAAAAAGGCAAACACAGCAAGCTTTATCACGAAGTTCACCCTGACTACTGACAACTTAGTGGGTGGGGCTAGCTACGGTAGAAACGCCTCCCCTCCCGAAACCATCTTACAGGGCTCGTACACGACACACACCACTTACCACAAGGCCCAAAGCTACCAAAGGCTCCTTTTCATTCAGGTGATACAAAAACGTCCCTCCGTACGTGTGCCGGTCCAAGGGCCAGCCCACCGTGTGCTCAACTCTTCCTGGTTTCCAATTCTTTTCATCAATAATCCATATCTACAAATACAAGGCACCATTCATTATGGCGGGTTTGTTTAAAAATATCGAAAATTTTTAAAGAAAAAGGAATGACTTGCGACAAAGACAAAGAAAGGAAAAATTAAGTGACTTACAGAAATCAGGCCTGTATTTGTATCATAATAAATAGTTTAAGTCAGGGGTGGCTAATCCTATCCGCAAAGGGCCAGTGTGTATGCACGTTTTTAGGATAACCTGTAGGTCAGCTGTTCAAACCCAGGTGTGAGGACTCTTCAGCCAATCAGTCCTCTAATTAGTAATCTAATTAGGGAGTAGCAGCGAAAAGCCGCACACACAGCGGCCCTTTGCAGATAAGACTGGCCACCCTTGGTGTAAGTGAACTTAGATTAAGAAGCAAGTAATTTCAGGAATGTATAAGACGGCCTCTTTAAGGTACCTCTTTAAGGCCTATGGCGTAGGTCTGTGGCTGGCAGTTCTCCCGCAGGTTGAAACGTTTATACAACTGCTTTGCCAAATGGCCGTGACAGCCTTCTCCGAACACTGTCACCTTGGCATGGAGCTCCATGCCTCTCTCAAACACGTCCTGCAATCAAAAGAACGGCGCGTTTCATTATGAGAAACCAAACACCTACGCGGTACTAAATACCGTCAGACTGGATAGATTACCTGGCAATAAGTGAAGCATTGCTGCAAGTGGATTCGTTCGCTATCAGGCACCGAACGGCTCTGTTTAGAAGCGTATCTGGTTGACGTAAACACTTGCAGCACTGCTGGGACGCGTCGAGAAGCTCACCTTGGGCGATCCGTCTTTAGCTACCCCCACATCGTTCGTAGCGATTCCTTTTACGCTCCCATCCTCGTGAAACAGTACCTTTGATCGAAAGGGGAGATTCGGCGTAAGTAGTAATCTGAGCCCTAAGTCAGCTCAAAGAAACTACTCTAGAATACATTAGGAGTAATGAATTAAACACAAAAAGACTCGGAGGTACCTCTGAAGCGGCGTAACCGGGGTATAACTCCACCCCAAGCTCCTCCGCCTGTTCCCCAAGCCAGCGCACGAAATGACCCAGGCGGACTACGTAGTTGCCATGGTTATTCATCGGAAGTCCTAGAAGCGCATTCCGCCAAGCAGATTAAACACAAAGTTAAAAAGATATAAAGGCACAGAAGCGATATAAAAGCTAGCAGGTGTGCAAACACGCAGCACGTCTCTCACTTATGAATCCTCTTCAGGTTCCTGTGAGAGGCTGCACGTAATACTACCGCACATGTGTCAGACCGGGGAAAAGACAGGAATCTCCTCCACTACCACTGCTGTTTAGAAACCCATTACAAGTTTACTTTTAATAAAAATGGGGGGGGGGGGGGGAACACAATTGTCCCTGGTCGCTCCTAAAACAATGTCCTTAAGGTCTTCTGCATCACAAAGTATGATCTTAATGTTATAACTCACCGGGAAGGATTGGAACAGGGATTCTAGACTTTTTTGTTAAAATCGCAAACTTGTCTTCTGTCACTGGTGTATTTAAAGGGGCCTAAAAAAAGACAGTCCATATTTAAATATTTAAATTTCACAGATTGTAATCTCACTATTACGTAGACTCTGATTAATATACTGTAAACTACAATTTGATACAATCATAAGTGCTTGTCTATCATTGTGAAACACAAACCATTAAGCAGCCACATATTTTCCTTTATGTTCTATCAGTGATCGCTTTCTTTTTGATGTTTCCAACTCACTCCTCTCTCCTTCCAGTCCGGGATGAGCTCGCTGAGAGCGCTTGGCTCCAGACAGGCACCGGACAGCGTGTGAGCGCCCATCTGAGAAGCCTTCTCCACCACGCAGACACGCAGCTCCTTGCCGTGCTCGTTAGCGAGCTGCTTCAGGCGGATGGCGGCGGATAGACCGGCCGGGCCGCCGCCCACGATCACGACGTCAGCCTCATCGGTGAATCGCTCCATCTCCACGCCTGCAGCAAAGTTAGTGCTGCCGTCACATAAACGCAGCGAGGAACTTTATAGGCATATTTTTGATAATCTTTGATGTCACACCTAAAGACCTCTGTCACCCATCAAACACTAATGAAATAAAAAAAAAACCTCAATAATCTGAAAATTTTTGCAACTACAAATCAATTAACTCCACTATTAAGAATTTAATTTTTACATCAATCAAACTTACTCTGAAAAAATCTTAAGTTTTTCAATTTCAAGTCTGTGAGTTTATTGTGTCCTAAACAGTCAGTTACACTATGCAATAAAAATCTTACTCTGCAAATCCACCCAGCCACTGGTAAACACAGTAAGCCAAACACGGGGCAAATTGAATTGATAACGCAAACAATGTGGGCTTTGCACCTTCCCATCGCGGGTCTTTGTCCCTGGGGAAGACGGTATAGTGGGTGGTGACTCGGGGCACTGGGGACAGGGTGGACGCCCATCTCAGTGACAGTTTCTCTTTCTGCAGCAGATTCAGCACGCGCGCGCACCTGTGTACTGGCAGAGCAACACGCAGCTTTACAGTGAACTGTGGTAAGTCAGGAAAACGTACGACGACAGACAGAAAGAAAGCTCGCGTAACATATCTTAATCATAAAGGAAACCCATCTCATAGATCATTTCTGAAACGTGTTACTATCACGAGTAAAAATATAGAATATTTCAATGAAGTTAATATAAAATACAAAGCATATGATATGTGCCACACAGAAAGACCGATTCAATCTATCCATTTGTAAATATAGCCAATTACGTCCACAGGAAATTTGCAAACGGCAACACAGAGCAGTAAATGACCTCGATTACGTGAACTTTACCCTACATTTATAAAGACCACTAGGAGTGCTAAGCTATTGCTATTACTCCCTGCCCGAGATTTGTAACGTAACATACAAATCATCATACGGAAAAAATGGACATGCTGTTAATTTAAACCCAGTGATGTAAAGAAGTTAACTCGAAACCGTATGGGTAAGATCTAACCAAATAACCAGTATCAAAATAAGCAAAAACAACGAATATGTACTGTACCTTGCTTTGCAATCTTGTTCATAGGAAACATCGTGTATTTACCAATCAAGATCTAAAATCGTGCCAATAGGGTGGGTGACGAGGGACGGCCTTCAGGACATTTGGTCAACTAAACGCAGACACTTAGCACACAACAACATAAGCATGGAGAAACCCCTCTCCTTCCCTCAATGTTATAAAATACATGCCACCGTAACCGGAAGTGACTTGTGCAGCGGTGTGCGTTGCGTAAAGAATTATGGGATTTGTCGTTTTTTTATTATTAGCGGCGAGCCAACGTGCCCCCCCCCCCACACATATTGCCTATACTCTCGCTAGAATATAAATTAAATATATAAATTAAAACATACAGAATTTTATACACATTTTTATTCATTTTCGTCTTTTCCTATGATCACTGTAATATACCACAATGATCATTACAATGCTTTATACATTATGCGTGTGCAAGGAATATTTTGCTATGATGTAACGGAAATAATCCACCAATAAATAAAAAATCCTCCCTGCAGCACCGACAAACGCTTTCATCCGGAGTTTAACATTGTTCAATTAACCATTACCAGTTTTTTTAAATCCATCATTGTCCGGCATACGTATTATACGTCATTGCGTCATTGAACATGCACTGCGCATGCGCCGAAGTATTTCGCGGGAAATAAGGAACCTAATGTTGACGTTTTGAAAAAGAAAAACATCACTGTTTACCCGTAGCGATGTCTGATAACTCGTCCGTTGCTTCGGAGAACACGTTTAACCTCACGGATACGGAGTTGTTAGAGGAAATTGAGGTGCAGATAGATGATGTAAGTAGTCGACTTTCATCTCTGGGAATCCCGTGCTGGGATCCTGATAGGGTCCTTCCCAGGTTGGCCGTTTATCGGTGCACGATGGTAAGCTGACATTTTTGTTGCAGGCTGCGGTGTCGTTGACTCACATGTTACACGCGACCTCCGTGATGGCCATTCAAGTGAAGGAGCTGGCGGAGAGAAGTTCAGCTAACGTGCAGTTTCTCAAGGCGTGGAGAGATTTGCTGAAGGGAGGTCACCATGCCGACAAGCCGGCCGCCCCGGAAAGCTGATGGATGCCGCAGCGCGTTATTCGATCGTACATATGCAGGCTGTTTGCCCACAGTTAATTAAGTACGCTTTGAAATATTCCCGTAATCGTTCCGAAATAACGTGTTTACTTGGGCTTTTCAGGAGACACAGCTGTATGGTATAGTGGGGTTTTTATATATCCAGAAAAAAAACTTTTTTTCCCCCCATAGTGTTTATACATGTTAAACGTCGTATATGAGAGACTCACGAAATACACTAAATTTAAATATTTCGTATAATGACTGATTTCATATGATATTTTTTATCCATACAACTTTTATGCTGAACTGAGATTTACTTGGTTAAAATGCATATTTGTATTTCACGATTCAAAAATATAAAAGTATCAATTTCCGTTCCGTATATTTATTTTAAAAAGTACATGCATTTTTTGCATTCTAGGGAAAATTATTTACAATTTAATGAAATCCCATTGCCTTTGTTTTGATGTATACTACAAAAGTACCCTGTAACAGTCTAAATTATACTTTTTCTTACAGAAACCATTTGTTTTGTTTTCATGTGTTATACCCTTTGTGTGTTCTTTTGCTTAGAAGTACATTATCAGTTCATTAAAATTTGTGCTAACTGGGAAATTACTTGAGTTCCTTTCATAATGCCTGAAGAGTCCTGTAATTGGTCCAAAATGCTGACAGACGATCCCTTTTAATCGAGAAAATGCTCATGAGCAATTAAGAACAAAAACAGCCAAAATGTACCTCCCGGAATCCTAATTAAACCGCCGGGATCTTGATTCTATCATCATTGGCTGTTAATTGACTCTGCGCTCCATTGATATAGACAAAACGAAACATTAAGGAACGATGCCGGAAGAGGGATCTTTGCAGAAGCACTGGCACTTAAATTCCATTTATAGTTTTCTCTGGCAGTAAGTCAGCCTTTCCTGAAGTAAATGACATCTCCGAAGGATGGGCCAGATACCCCGGAGATGATACGGTGTTGGATTCCTGCGCGGGCCACATCTCCAGCCAGGTGAAGGATGGCACGATGGCCTGCTGGCTGCCAGCCTGGGGTCTCTTCTGTCTGTAGTTATTCCACACCTGCAGGATGGTCTCCTTGAATGGCCGTGTGGTGAGTGTGTACAGGATAGGGTTCAGGGCGCTGTTGATCGGCAGAATGAATATTACCACCCAAGAACTGATTGTACCTGTGACAGATAAACAGCAACACCCTGTAAATGATTATTGTCAATATAAGGTATTAAAAACGACCTTAATCAGGGTTCCACAATTCCGGTCCAGCGGGGCCAGAATCCAATAGTTTGCAGATTTCCTGCTCAATCACAACTTAGTCAGCTTTTTTTCCCCAGGTTTAGTAGGTGCGTCTGAGCTGGGGAAACTGCAAACTGTGTTGCACACTGGCCCTCCAGATCTTGAATTGGGGAACTTCAACCATATACAGTATATGTTAATTTTGGTCCGAACCCAAACACATTCACAAAGGTTAAAAACAAAAATAAAAGATTAATCATGCATTTAAAGTATCAGCTTAAAAAAAAAAATCTTAGCACCCATAAAAACTTCCATTTGTTTTTTAATTTGACCATCAGCACATCTCGCATGGCTAATCAATACCTTACTGACGGCTAAAACTATTTAAGTTGGTTGCGTGAGCTTGTGATAAAATTTAACAAATACGTAGAACAGTTGAGGTGCCCCCTGAGGAGAGGTTTGGGAACTGAAGCGGTGATCATCTAGCCGTCCGGCAAGATACCAGTAACTTTTTTTTTTGGAGGAAATTCTTGTTGGTTTTTATTATGTTACTCTTAATATGCACATATTCTCATATTAATTTTTTTTTTGGGGCAAAAAATAGCCTTAAACATTTCCTTTGACTGTCTTGAACAGTACTATAGATGTAGTAAAATATTTTCTCAGTTAAGATAATCTATCATTCGCATTACAGCTGTATTATACAGGTGTTTTGTAACTGAGTCAGGATCTTACCTGGTATTTCCACCTGAATTAAAGATAAAATCTTTAGAATGAAGATGGGAATCCAGCAAAGGGAGTCAGTTATAACGATGGAGAAGAACCTTTTAGCGATGGTCACCTCCTTCTTGATGTGATTGCTGTATTCTGTAGCTCGTGTCCCCGTTTTCTGAATGTTGTAGAACATGCTTCCATAGGAAAAGACGATTATAAGAAATGCCAACAAGTTTAGACCTGTAAAAGAACACGGTGATTATACAAGTTACGCGTTGCAAAATCAGGTGTCATAGTGAGCAAAGTTGCTTAGCGACTCAGCAGCGACATCTGCTGGACAGAAACGAATTGCCAGTCATAGACAATTCTGGGATCACACCAACACAAACGAAAAATTAGGGAGAAGGAACAAATAAATTCAGGACTGAATAGGAGCGGCACTCACCAAGAAAAATGACGATGGAGTACACCTGAGCCCCAACAGTCTCTGGCTGTTCAGAGTGCAGGGGGAAACATACTCCATTGGTACCATAGAAGTTCTTAAAGAAGTCTTTGGCCACTAGGGGGATGAAGGCGATGATAAATCCCAGGATCCAGATAGCTACGAGGATGCTCACGGTCCGGCGTCTTCCGGGGGCAAGATACCGGAATGGGTAGACGATGCAGACGTACTTCTCCAGGGTGAGGTACGTGAGCAGCATGACGGACACCTCTGTGGACAGCATGGCCAGGGAACCAACCACCTGGCACTGCGTGCTGTCCATCCAGCTCTGGGCATGTTGGTTATACTTCCCCCGGAACTTCAGATCGAATGCTCCAATCACAAAGAGGTACACACCCATCAGACCGTCAGCACCTGTGGGAAGGCAAAGCTTATAGGAGTTTTACTTACAAAAAAAAAAATTCTGAGGGCAGAATGGAAAAACGATTTGTTCATAGAGATAACCAATCACATGTCTTCTAGTTGCTTGGACCCACCTCCTCCACAATCTGATTGGTTATCTCTCTGAACCAATCATTTTTGTTCTGCCATCAGAACATATTTGTATAAAACTCCCATGAGCGAAGGCAAATCAGGAGGTTGATGGAGAAGCAAGGCAACATTATTCAATGATGGGGGTTTGAACCTGGATGCTAAACGGTTCATCACTGCAATACACGCAGATCTGGGTTTGAAACGCATTTCTAGCATTGAAAAATTCATTCAACCTCCCATAAGGCAAATTCATTCAAGCTGCTTACAATTACAATAATCTGTAAAGTGAAATTTAAAGGATCACCTCTTTTTTTTTTTTACTAATGATTTTGAATTGCAAGAAAATCCATATTTTAGCATTATAGATTTTTATTGTTACATATTAGGCTAAATTGCATTGTTTACATATAGCCAGACAAACAGCTCAAATTTGCTTTCGCTTACCAAGACCCAAAATTGCATCTAAAAATGTAGAAGACAAATTCATGTCAGGTCGTCCAGCTGCCTCCTTTGTGCCCTGATGAGTCTCCAGCTGGATCAGACTGCAGCTACACAAACCTCACAAAGGCAACATACATCATGTTCTTCTTCTTCATTCACAGCTCCTCTCACATTTAAATGACTTTCACAAGCAATACTTACTTATTGTCTGCTCCCTTACAACTACTGTCACCGCCATTCTCATTGTACCAAGAAATCCTGTCTACATTTTACTTTTTTGAAAATACTTTTAGCCAAAGCAACGTGTGTTTTTTTCAGAAAGCTGGGCCCAGCCAATCCCTGGAGTAACTGTGGGTTAAGCACCTTGCACACGGCCTGGTGGTGAAATGGTTCTGTTGACTATGGGACCAGCTTCCGAGCTACAAACCACCCCCTTTACGCCTGCTGCTCCCGTTGCATGATACAAGCCACCTGACTCGTGTTTGGTATTCAGAATCACCCAGTATGTAAGCCTAGACTTAAAATTCAAATACTTATTTCATCCTATGCATTAAACAGTTGAGTGGAAGTTGGATCCTGACCACAGAGCTGATTCTGGAACTAAGCAGCAAATGTTCTCATCCCAGATCTCCACCTAATCCTACCATTAGCTTTTCTGCGACTCGCTTTGGACTATCTCGGGTCTCCCTCACGGCTGCATGGTGCCTTCCTGCGTCCTCTCTTTTAATCACACCATCATGGTTTATTCCACATGGGCTATTCCATATTGCAGTTGACTTTCGCCACTTTCATATCTTCCAGACTATTGATCAATAATGCTGTGTCTTCTGCTTCTCGTTTGTGACCATCTGGTCCCAGGCTCACAGACCTCCACATAGCATCCAGACATCTGGCTTGTGACAGAGAGGATCCGATTCCTCCGTGTGATCCAGTCAACAGACACGGTCGGCAGTTTGAAACCCAATGCAGGAGTTTCACCTCCATCAGCAGAGTCACCTGCCTCCCAGCCACAGCAAGTACCAGTCAAGATCAAGACATTTTTACTCCAGCACATTTCTTGAACGACTCAGTTATCAATTCCCAGTTTTTTTCCCCCGCACTGGATTATTGTGTTTTCTTGTCTTTCTGTCCCTCTAGATAAGTGCTTCTCAACCCAGTCCTTGGGGACCCTCAGACAGTCCACATTTTTGCTCCTTCAAAGCTCCCAACACACCAGTACCAGGTATTCGGTGTTCTCCATTACTTGACTGATTGCTTCAGGTGTGGTGTGACGTGGGAGGGAGCAAAAATGTGCACTGTTTGGGGGTCTCAGAGGACTGGGTTGAGAAAAGTTGTTGCAACTCATTTACCGTGAGCCCATCAAAAAAAAAAATAAAAATCAGATGCAATGATTTACCGCGACCCAGTGGGATAAGCGGCTTGGAAAATGGATGGATGGATGGATGCAATGATTTATTGATTTTACTTAAAAATTTTGACTTAACCCTAATGAACCCTTTCCACAAACAAGGTTATAATAACCCAGAATTGTCCAAGAATTGAGAGATTTTATGAGCATAGAGGAACTCACAGCAGAGGGAGATGATGCACAGTGCATGCAGCTTGTTCTCAGATCTGATGTAGGACCGCATGGCGATCACGAAGACGTTCCCGAAGCAGGTGGTGGCCGACACGACCCAGACGAAGACCCGCAGCACCATGTTGGCCAGCAGGTCCTCGAAGGAGGAGATGCCGTCGGTGTTGGGCTTGCAGCTTCGCACGTGGGGTGCGTAGCCACAGTACTGGAACTTCTTGAAATATCTGTTAGAATCGGTAAACCCACCGACTGTGAATGAATTGCATTTCTGTAACATGGCAAGGGATTTTATAGCACCAGCTGACTAACGTTCACCGCTTTCCCTTCACGTTAAATTGTGAAGTATCGCTGCACTTTTAGATTTAATGGACGTTAATAAACCAGCGGTGTGAACTTTAGATAGTGGCGGTTTCAACTGTATTTATAGCTTCGGGGATATTACAAGGTCAGGGTAATATTGCCATTCCTCTCAAGAGAAACACTGCACGGTTTATCATTAGCCAATGACATATTTTGAATCAGAGTGACAGGGGTGAGGCACTGTGGGACCCAATCAGCTTTCAGCTGAAGTCAGTGGGCTCCACCCCTGTATATATTCCTGCATGATGTATGCAAAGGACCCAAGGCCATTAATAACTCCAAGTCAAAAACAACACTAACACAAAGCGTACATGAAAGACTTACATGTGTGTGAGGTTTGTCAGAGGTTCAAACATTCTCCTCTGTATGTTCGCGATCTCAGTTCCCTCTATGCTTCTGGAAATCACAAACAACACAACATTTTCACAAAAAACAATTGAACAATTGTCCCACTGACCACTTCCATAAAAAAAAAAGCAAAAAGCAAAAACCTCTATTTTAAGAAGGTATATAGCCATGCCATTCTGCGCACACAACCAGTGACGACTGATAATTCCCTCCACTTAGTCAGAGAGCAAATTATTTTCCCTCCTTAATATAATTAACATATTTCAAATTATGATTTAATTTGTTGATTAATTAAAATTAGATCATATATAACATTAATACAAAAGATACCAAAATGAAAACAATAAAGATTTTAAAACTTTCCCAGAGTATTCAGAAATATCCCTAGCACTCGGCGTGTGTCCAATTTATGGAGCAAAACTTTATTTATGAAGCTTTAAATTTTCAATTTCCAGGACCGATTAGAAAGGAGGATTTTCCACTCGGCAAAAAAATGTTTATTTAATAATGCTGGAAAACTAGATAATGGCTTTGGAAGAGCAATTTCCAGAAGAGGGGGAAATTATCAGAAGTTATTAATGCTGAAACGTTTTTTTTTTAATGGTTATAGGAGCCCTTGAAGATATTAATTTTACTGGTGATTTCATGCATGGTGCCACGTCCTGAAAACAGCTTCTGAAACATCTTTGATGTCTGACGTTTAAGTGATGCTATATTTCCTTCAGTCGAGCAAAAGTACTTGGTAAAGGAACATTTGCAATAAAATGCAACAAAGTGTGGGCAGTGGTGGCTTAATGGTTAGAGAAGCGCAGTTGTAATTGAAAGATTGCAAGTTCGAATCCCCAACCACCAAGGCACCACTGAGGTATCCTGAGCAAGGTACTGCCCCCAAGCACTGCTCCCTAGGTGCTGAATTAGCCGACCCCTGCTGTATCATGACGTCACATATGGGTTAAATGCAGAGGACGCATTTTGTTGTGGTGTGTCAACACTGATCACCAAAAATGCTGCTCGACATATTTATCTATGCATGTGCATGAGAGCCAAATTAAATAAACCAGGAAAGAAACTCACAGTGATTTTAATTTATGCAGATTATCAAAGTGGTCCAGCTGTAACTCCAAAATAGGGTTATATGATATGTTTCTATAAAAAAGAAGCAGATAATTATCAACCCATTCTGTTATTGTAAATGATTATAAAATGATTGTAATGATTACTAAGAATTATAAATACGATTAATTATTGCGATTTAATTGTGCACTCTACCGATAAATGAAGAAAATACAGAGACTTACAGTTGTAGTAGCTCACCAAGATCGACAAATAAATTTCGAGGTATCACTTTGATTCTGTTGCTGGATAAATCCCTGAGAACACACAAGAGAAAAAAATCTATTTGCAAAGACATCATGAATAAATAAAGCTCAATTTCCATCGCAACTGCAGTGCTATCTCAGTTGAGTCACATGTACCTCAGCGACCCAGTTATTTAGCTATTATTTAATTATAACTATGTAACTTACTCAATGTGTGGTGATTTACTTTGAACAAGTAAATATATTATTACTAGTAACCAGGGGCGTAGTAAGAAATTCTGCCCCCTCTGAGAAAATGTTACCTTGGGCACCGTGTCCATTAAAATTCATTATTTTATGCATTCAGGGGTCCCTCTATACTGCTGCCCCCTTTATCTGCCAGGGTGCCCTTGCTTGTGACAATTAGATACTAATCATAAACATTAGTATCACTTGGCTATAACACATGGAAGGTTAACTGTCTATAACCAGAACAAACTAAACTTGTAAACTGTCATTCTTTATATGAATCAATATAAACTTACAGTTCCCCAAGCCTTCTCAGAGGTGAGAAAGCCTTTTCGTGCAAGTCACTGATTCTATTCCTCTGAAGAACTCTAGAGAGGTCAGACACAGAGGGACAAAAATCAAATTGCAATCAAATTTGCAGGGAATTTTGGGAAATAGGCGTTCCCCACAATTGCATTTTCTGGGGTCTTCAGCAAGGAATGCACTTTACTTGAATTACTTCAGCAAAATATCCAGGTACATATGGAGACATAACTGTGAGTTGCTGCATGCTAAACAACATTGGGGAAAATTTGTTACATTCTGGGTTGGTGAAAAAGCCTAAATCGGCTGAATAAAATAAAAAGCCTTTCATTGAAGATCAGTGGGTAGAACTGATAGCTCAGTTTTAGGCTTGTGCCTGTGAATTCCACTCCAAACTCTAGCTTCAAAAGTTACTTGTTTGCACTACGTGTGTGTGTGCATGCGTGTGTGTGTGTGCATGCGTGTGTGTGTGTGTGCATGCGTGTGTGTGTGTGTGCACTCAGCGCCCAGTGACAGGATGTGACTGAATATGCTAAACAACTTTACATCTTCCCTGCTCAGGTCTATATATTCTGCTATGATATCGGGAAAGGAAAGAACTTGCTCTTCTTAGTTTGATACATTTTAAAGCGTAAAGTAATATGCACTTACAACACGGTCAGCATATTACAGGAGCTGAAGGTCACTTCCCCTACGCTCTCGATCTGATTCCCTTCCATGTCGCTGAAATTATACAAGTGCTTGAAATTAAAAAGATGACTCATACCTTTACACTGCAGGACACAGAAAAAGAAATGTTGCATTATTACAATTAATGTTTGTTGGGTTTCCTCTAAGGTTCGGAAAATGGGGTAACTGGAAAAGGACTTACAGCCAGTTGAGCTTCGGCATCCCCTGACATACGGCGTCACCATGTAGCTGACTGAGGGAGTTGTTAAGCAGCACCCTTTGACAGAAGAGCCCTCTGTTACCCACAAAAGCATCAGACCCACATAAATCACTGTCAGCTCAGCAGGAAGAAAAAACACAGGAGAAACTTACAGAAGCACCAGCGAATGTAGCCCAGAAAAAGTCAGCGAGGAAATCTGGCTGATTTTGTTGTTTTCCAATATCCTGCAATTAAAAAGAGGCGAAACTCGTGAACGTTAATTGCTGCTGTTCCTCCCCTACAATTATCTGTAGCACATCACCTAATTCAAATTACAATTGTGAATTAAAATGCAACATAATAACCAATGATTGATATTCCAACTGCTTATCCTGAGCAGCCCTATCCCAGAAAGCACAGGATGTGGGGAGAAAAGTCCAACTCCAAACACAGAGAGTGGAAACAGAATTCAGTCCCCCAGCACTGGAATTGTGAGGTCATATTGCTCTCCATGGAGACTCTGTGACATCATAATCAAATGAAAACAATCCTAGAAAATCAAAGAACAAAGGAAAAAGAGGTTGGGCCAATAGAGGCCGAAAACAGAAAATATAAACTTACAACCACTCCAGCTTATGAAGATCCTGGAACACTCCTGGCTTCAGAGTCAATATCTTATTGTAGCTTAGATATCTGCTTGCAAAGATGAAACAAATTGAACTGTACCACAACAAAAACTGAATTTATATTCAAGAAAAAATCTCAACGTGCCACCCGTTTTTTTATTATTATTATTCATTTACCATGCTGGCAGCATTACTATGGACGGTGTACAAGATTCAAAGACCCCCCCCAATAACGTCCTTCAGGAAAGCTACCATACCATAATCTGATGTTAGTATGATGCTCTCAGTCATACTTTTACTCTTCACACATACATATATATATATATATATATATATATATATATACACACACACACACACACACACACACACACACACACACACACACACATACATATATAATGTGAATTCGCAAAGATACATGGGATAGAAGACGCATGTTGAACTCACAGGCGTGTTAAATTATACAGTCCTCTGAACGCACTGGGACTCACAGCTCGAATCTTGTTATGCTGCAGATACCTGAAAGATAAAATCTAGCACTTCGGAATCATCCATATGACACAATCTCTCCAAGTATTCAGCACAGGATGACTGAAACATGAAATCCCTTCTGGGGAAAGGGATCAAACTGTCAACCCATAAGATTCCGCTTATTGTACGGAAGTCAGGCTTTACTGTTACGCTTTGAATTTTGCTGTGTGACGGCTACAGACCAATGAGACCCATTTCTGTGCCGTTTGCTCAGTTCCAAGTGAGGGCTTTAACCCAAAGAACATCACTCAGCAAACATGACGAGTTAAAATATTTAAATGGCAGAATATTCCCTGCAGATAACAACCCCCGAATCTTTGTGCAATGGCTACACAAGCAGGGAGAATATAAATTCGGCCTTCCGGCTGGTCCTTAAGCGATGCATCCTTGACAGCTGCATCAGGTGATACCAGCCGTGTCAATAACATAATTACACGGCCATCAGTAAGCTTCGGCACGATGCTAATAAAGTTTCTGAATGTTGATTGTCATATATCCATAGGTGAGCATCCCACCCAATATTCAAAACAGTGGCATTGGTCCCACCCAACATTTTCCAGGATTTTGCTTTTAAGAATATGAATAAACTTATTGGGAGAATTTGGTTCTCATCTAACCTACTGACTAAGGAGAAAAAAAGCTTTTAGCTGATGATCTGAGTTGTATATGCACAAACGAATGTATACAGTCAGTATTAAAACAGATGGGCAGCCTATATACAGGTATACATACGAGGTCACACAGGATAATGCGAGAGGATGGATTTGACTCAGTCATGACAAGCGGCCTGAATCAGATGCCAGTAACTCTCCAGATCAAGTGCGAGGATTTAAACAATCGACAATGTAGGAAAACCTACAGCTTTTGCAGACTGTTGTAATTGTAGAATATATCAGCATTCAGCTTCTTCAGCCTGTTCCTCTGCAGAGACCTGAAATAAAAACAGATAAATATTAATATTAACTAGCATCGCCTAAAATTTGCCTCAGTGCATCTTCTGGTGCCGCAAAACGGGCAGGAAACTCCCATATTTGCGCTATGGTTTGTCTCTCTCCCCGCCTTTGTTCATTCTCAATCACGCGCACCTGTCTGCTGGTCATTTCTAGCAGGTAAGCTGGATACGTCCAATGCAAACTAAAAACAGTCGATCTTTTCCAACGCTTTTGACAAAAGCAACTTACAGTTTTATCTCTATGTTCCTACTGGAGGAAACTGGAAACTTGGAACTAGAATTCTGGCTTCGTGAAAACTGATTAATTAAGTTACCGATGCAGAGGAGGTGCAAGACCTTGGGTGTATCTCGACTACAAGAACGCGAAGACCATACTTGCGGACTCAGTAAGATCGATCTCGCCAACTTGCCTTCTAAGAATGAACTTGGGCTGCAATGAATCACGGCTGGCTTCGGTACTCACATCATAGTGACAGTTGGGGACACGGAGGGGACGGCCCGGAGCTGAGCGCCGTCACAGTCCAGTTCCAGCCCTCGGCAGTGACATTGGTCGGGGATAATTCCAAGCACTGAGGATGATCCAGGACATTAATTAAGTCTGGGAACTACGGATTCGCAACTGATTTCACTTAATATACCCGCATCTATAAAACACAAGGACATTTCACCGTTACTTTTTCCATCCATCTTCTATACTCGCTTGTCCTATGTAGGGTTGTGAGGGTCCAGAGCCTGTCCCAGAAGCTACTGGGGACCAGGCAAGGAGCAACCCAGGATGGGGTGCCAACTCCACGCTGGGCACACTCACACACAGAATCTGCCAACTCCAATTTACCTTAGCATGCTTTTTGGGCTTTGAGGGGAAACCCCAGAGTGAGAACAAGCAAACTCCACACATACGGAGACTCCATAGAGAACTAGAGAACCCTGGTCTTCAGTGGTATGAATTAACTGTGCTAGGCACCACTGCTAATATCTGCCATTATAAAAAGTTATATTTAATATATATATTCAGCATATAGTAACCATGAGTCCTGGTGATGCACCAGTGATGACGATCAAAACAGTAAAATCACAGTATACATAGTTAGCAGCACATGCTTCTGAAACTGGTGGGAAAATGATTATTTACAGCCGGCATCTGTTGACACAATAAGACGGACACATGATATCATCCAGGGCCTGAGTCACCCCACACAGCCACTTTCCCCGTCTTCCCCTCGGGCAGGACGTACAAAATCATCAGCCCCTCAACCATAAGGTTCAGAAGCAGCTATTACCCACAAGCCATGAGGCTATTCACCAGCTGCTTATCATAAAATGTTAGGGCACCTATGGGATAATCTGTTGATCATTTGTACACTGTTTATCATTACCGCTTTTCATGTTTTTGTAGTTTGGTTTATTTCGTGTTAATATTTCGTGAATTAGTCAGTGTTGTTTATCGTCCTCATTACTCACTGTTCCTGTTTTTCTTAATGTCTAATGCTGCTACTCAGTGTTACTCTTTGTCAATGTACCATTGACTGATTGAAGCATTACAGTTAGTATCTCATTGTATTACTTATATGTAACTATGAACTAGAACACAAGTACTGTGTGGCCTAGTTAGCATGTATGTGCAGGTATATTTACACAGTTTAGTTACCCCACAGCACTTTAAAAGACAACCCATTCTCTACATGCGGTTTAATTATATGCTTTCTGAAGTACTGCTTTTGCTCACTAGAGGCCCTTTACAAGAAAGTAGAAATGCCCCAGTAGAAATATATTAAAAAGAATTCAAATTATGCGGTATTTTTGCTTTTAAATATCCAGTACTTTGATGTAGATGGCCAAATTCCATAAACCAGAAAGTAACTAAGAAAAAAATCACAGGAAAAAATAAAACAATGAAGATAAACATTATATAATCTGCTGTATATAATATAACCTGTGATCTTATATATTATTCAAATATTCATGCCACTTTACTCAGCTATCCTGAGTAAATTACCTTAGAGTCAGTTTACAAAATTTTGGCTTTGCTGTGTAGTGCATAATACTGTGCTTGATCAGCCTGAATTATTTTAGACACGTCTTCATATGTAGCAGACTGTCATGCCTTAGGGATGAAGGAGTTGAGGGCAGGCATTGTATCGAATCAGAAGGGGTTCATTTGAATTTTAACGAACAGGGTAAGGAAATTAACAGGGTTGCGAGGGATCAAAAACAGGAGGCCTGGAAATTAGGAAGGGCACAGGTAACAGGAACTTCAATGACTGGACTGGGGAACTCGGGACTGGGAAGCAGGTATATACGGAACTAACAAGGAAGCTAATGAGAGGCAGCTGGGAGTGATTAACATGCTGCTGTATCACTGTTCCTCTGCCATCAGAAGCAGCACCAGGACCTGCCTGGCCCCCGCTTTGAGATTCAAATCTTAAAATTTGGACAAATGATGCACACCGATTATTTTTGCGCTTCAAACCATTTCGTGATTTGTGCAAAATCGTGTTAATAGCTAATATTATATG
>JAODLC010000088.1:2697912-2731568 GCA_026781145.1 Hippopotamyrus pictus | reverse complement strand
TCTTTTATTTATTTGTTTATTTATTTATTTTTTTTTGCTTCCTTAAGAGAAGGAGAGGGAGAGAGAGAGGGGGGAAACAAAGAAGAAGGGGGAAAGAGAGAGAGGGAGAGAGAGGACTCTAGTTTGACGGGAACCAACGATAGAAAAATTGTTGTATAAATAGTCCTGTTCATGACATAATGTAAGCATCAGTAAGCTATCCAGCATTTTGTACCCACTGGAAGAAAAAAACACAATGCTTATTGTGTTAAGCTGTTCAGAAGATCTATTAAAAGGAATCACAATGTTCTTTATTGTCTTTTGAGTTTATAATATCATTTGCTGTTTTCAGTGGTGTGGTTTTGTTTGAATATTGTGTCTTGATAATTTGAAACAATATGATTATGAATGAAAATAGGATGAATTGCCAAAAATTATAAAACTAAATACGAGATGCTGTATAAGGAAATAACACTGGGAGTGCTAATCTTGCTAGAACTTTCTAACTAAACTAAATCAGGCTGGGCTGGTTAATTGTAGCTGCAGTCCATGTGGTTGCAGTAAATGGATTCTCTGGTTTGCTGTGTACAGTATATTTGTTCAGTGTAACTACAGCTCTGAAAAAAATATGAGAGCACTCCATTTTTTAAAATGCCTTTAAAATACTGATTTAATTGGAGTTTAATTGGAGAGGCTACACTGCAAGACAGCCAGCTTCAAGGCTCAAATACCGCAGTACACAAGAACCTGGTGAAGCAGGAGACATTAGGAGTGACCAGAAATCAACCAGGCAGACTTTCTAATGCCAGAGATGACTGTCAGCTTATCAGGCAGTGTCTCATAAATCAGAGGATGACATCAAGTGACCTTCAGAAGGAATGGGAAACATTAAGTGCAGGTGTGAAGTGCACTGCTAGGACAGTTTGTATCAGGCTCCTAGAAGCAGGACTGAAGTCCCATAAAGCAAGGAAGAAGCCCTTCATTAATGAGAAACAGAGAAGAGCCAGGTTGAAGCTTGTAAAAAAAGATATATTACACACAAACACATGCGCATAAATTGAGAACTGAGTGAAACAAAATATTTTGCTATGGTCTCTTAATTTTTGCCCCAGAGCTGTTACACACATCTTTAATAAAATCCTCCGGAAATGAGACCTTAGTGCTGAACCACTGCAGGGGTCTGGTAAGAATGTGGACTGACCTGGGAAATACAAAGCAGGAGGCAGCAGGACACAGAAACAAGACAAAATTCAGACTGGAGGACCGGTCACAGACACCCCAAAATAGCTTGTATCCAAGCAGACAGTGAAGTCAGAGTAAGATGTCATCTCAGTCCAATATCTCAGCTGGAGCAGGTTGTCCGGGCTCAGGTGGGTTAGGGAACAGCATAGCAGTCAGCCCACTTCTCGAGTGGGATCACATCTTCTGCTAGCTGATGGAAATAGCAGCAATATATATATAGATATATATACACACACACACACACACACACACACACACACACACTTTTACTGATGCTAGACAAATGCTTCCATAATAAAAGGTGCAGGAGCAGGTATTGAATTTATCAGACGTATTACAATGTGTCAGAGTATCAGAAACCAGAAGTTCCCGCTGGGATTGGTCAATCTTAATTCTAATCACCAGGGATTGGCTAATGGCAATATCTGCTTGGGCAAAGGACGTCTTCATCGTCAAATGGAGTGAGGACATTCCGTCAGCAGACAGCCAGGAGACTTCGCAGGCTTCAGTAGCGGAGTCAGCCTGTTTGAACGCGTCTTCAAGTGCTTAAACTGCTTATAACAGCAGCGATATAGGTCGTATTTAAATGCACTGGCCCCAATAAAGAATAGGTAATGGGTTTATAAGCAAAAGAAGAGCACAGTCAGCCCAAAGAAGTCGTCTTTGGGACCTGTGCATGACAACTACAGTTCATGTAATACCACATTCTCATAGGGTCTGGGTTCTGCAGCACCGGTGGTGTTAAATGCGTTGGAGCATTTTACTCAGGTGCATTTAGTAGCACTTTGCATTACAGGCAATTCCCAGGTTAAGAGCGTCCAACTTACGGACAACTCGTACTTACGATCGCATCGCAATAAAGCCTATTACGTTAAAAATTTGAGTGACCTGCTATGGATCAAAGTAAGGAAGACACGCACAGCGATGCATCGGCTCGAGGCGCAGTGTAGTACTGCATCTAATCACAGCACCAGTCAAAAGTTTGGACATGCCAAGCCACCCGCAAAGACAAAGTGTCGTCTCAGATGACCTGGCCACCTGACCTAGGCACAGTCAAAGTGGTCTTGAAGGAGATTGACCAGAGAGTGAAGGAAAATGGCCACTGAGTGCTCAGCACGTGTTGGAACTCCTTCAGCACAGCATATGTAGAGAATAGTACAAATAAACCTTTCTAGGGGTAGCTGTGTCCAAACTTGCGACTGTCACTGTTTTATTATTACTGCATTATCATTACTCCTATTATGTTCTGTGTTATTATTGTTTCAGCTTTAATTCAACTTAAAGATTGGATTAAGGAATGGATCTTGTTCATAGCCTGGGGATTGCCTGTATTGTGATACATTACCATCCACGACTGCCCCCTACTGGCCTGGATGTAGGATTTTAGTAGTCTGAGGTTCATGATTCAGGCTCATGATTCCTCTAGGCGCTTTCTGCCCACGATCCCAATCCAGTTTGCTTTAGAACAACTTCTAAAGCCTTTGTTTTCTTGTCACGTGTTCTACATGTTTTTTATTAATTTCTGTCCTACTTAAACATGCCAGAGTGACTCAGTTGTGCTTGTGCAAGTGACCTGAAAACCATAAAGCGGCGGAAGAGCTGAATCTTAAGATGCAAGGTGCAGCAGACAGCTGCTCCCCCTGGTGGACGGGCTGTTTAATGCCGAACCAGGGAGCCGGGAACCAGGATGGCTCAAAATAAGGACATCTCCTGAGACAGCTCACCTTGGCACTTCAGATTACCCTACGGATACATCTCTTGTGACTAAGCACAGCTTGAATCCTCTGTCTAACATCCTGTGTTAAACTAAAATGGGTCTTTTCAGCATCCTTGGTTCGTAAACCCAGAGGCACAAGTACGGGATGCCCTTGTTCTATACTCAAGCCTGATATTTCAACTATATCTGGCCGACTACAAAGAAGCAAACTTGATTCCAAGAAATGCCGCAGATTCTGTCTAACTTGACATGTCTACTACTGTTTTGTGCAAGCGAGCCGTTAATCCCACACCAAAGCATCAACCAGGCAGTCACGCGGCCTCTGTGGGCCGTAAATATCTCACACGTCAAAGTCCGGGAGCCGCATGAAGATCTGCAGCGATTACCCAGCCGGCTTCACATCGACCAAGAGCCGCTGAAACGTCCTGAGAAATTTCACATCATTTCACAGACATTTCAATGGAACAAACGACGTTCCCTTCCCCTTTTTAAACAAGTGGCTTCCGGGGTGGAATCTGAATCCAATTAAACATCCATGGTTGGTAGAAGGAGCCCATCAAACCTAAGAGAAATGGAATGGGTTGCTCATGAAGAGTCAAGCAAACAGCCAGCGGAGACGTGTGGAAGTCTCATTCAGAGTCGCTGGAAGTGCTTAATTGCTGTTATTGCCTCAAAATTTCATGCTACAAAATATTAGGTTAGGGGTCCTAATAAATGAAAATGGAATGGACAAAATCGTTTTATTATTTTAAAAATAAAGGGTAAACCTGCCCTCCTCTTCTATTATTATTTTAGCATTATTGCATCGTTTTAGTAAAATTAATTCCTGCGTTTATCTCCCAGTACTAAAAGATGCTAGATAAGCTAAAAACCTGTTTGCACACTTTGCCAACTTATGACTGAATTTCTGGTTACATTTAGACAGCCAATCTTGCAATACAGGCATTTGTATGGCAACAGTTTTATAATTAAAAATTGTCTTGTAATTTTAAATTGCTTTTGAAACAATTCAATTGTAACTGTCGTGCATATTATTACATAATGGGAAAATGCCAAGATAAAGATTTACTCTTTAAGAATGTTTTACCCTTTAAAATGAATGAATTCTAACTAATTAGTCTTTCAATATAATACTTTTTAAAATACAAATATACACATTCTTCTTCCCTTTATATGTTTTGACATATTCAAATAGTCTTCATCATTTTGATAACTTTTTCAATAAAAAGAGACTCCAGACGACTCGTGTGACCTTAATTATCCAGTGTTTCATTTATCCGCAAAATGAGCCTTGTTATTGGATTCTTTTAAACCATTCAGCACCGGCGAGAGGCCTGCTTATCAGTTACTGTGTAACCGAAGCCATCCACTGTAAAATGAAGGCACCACACATGGATGCCCCGTAAAGGCAAGTCCCAATTTCCCAATAGATCATGGCCATCATTATTCACGCATAGAAAGTCTCCGTTTATGAGAGGATGTCAGATTTGTGTCGCTGTATTTCTACATCACCAAAACCCTGAGGTCTGAGCGAACACACTCTAAGCCTCCTTTCTGTGGTTTAAGATATATTTCCTTTTGTCAACCATTATGAGTGTAATTAATCTTGGAGGGGGGGGTGGGGTAAGGATGAAGAGGGCGGAAGTTCAGGTTCAAGCACAAATCCAGTCCAAGATTTTGTTTCAACCAACCAGTTGAGCATAAAGAGTCACAGTCACAGGGCACTCAACTGGTTGATTGAAACAAAATCTTTCAAAATCTGGATTTGCACGTACTGAACCTGAAGTTTCCACCTCTGGTCCCAGAGCAGCTTAACTTTCAGTTGCTCCCGAGACTGGCTGACCCTTCCTTCACAAAGACGCACATCGCTTTGGATAAAAGCGTCTCCTGAATGAATAAAATGTGAATGCCTTTCCTTAATGTCAGCACAGACACTGTGGGACACGTACACACAGCTTTCTGGTGCAGGAATCTAACCAGCAACCCAGGAGGGCTACAGTGCTACCCATACAGGAAATGAGTTACTTACCAGTAGAGAGTCAGTTCTATTGCTTTGCCTTACCTTGCAAATACACCCTGTATAATCAAAGAGTTTCTTGACACACATCAGTCATATGTGCATATATTTCCGCTTACATGGCACCTGGCACATCTAATAATGTTTAAGAGCAACAGGCACTCCATATACTCCTAAATAAGAATTATTCAGCCATGTACCTGGGTCCAACATTTCCTTCCTGACAGCCCAATTCCTTTCAGTTTGTTTCACTGACACCTGGGGGGGGGCAGCAAACAAAACATGACCTTTCAACCCTGAGTTCTCCTCAGTCAAGAAGACAAACATGTCATCAGGAAATTTCCAAACCTCACTCAAGTCCGCGGGATATGTGCACGGGATAAATTCTCGTGTAAGTTCCATTTCTGCAGACTTAGTGAGTTTGGGAAGATAAATGAAGGCGCTTGGTTGGATTGGATGAGGACTGAGTGAGTGTTTGTTCCCCGTACAGAAATATGAGGAGCAAACAACACAAAGAACAAAAAATGGACTGAGTGAGTCTGGGAAACTTGCACTTCATTTGGGGAAAGAACATTCAGCTAAGGTCACAAACTCTACAGCAGGGATGTGCATCTCCATCACTGAGGTCGACGTGATACACACCTCGATGCACTGCCAGTGATCCTATGCATTAAAGATACACATATAGTAACTGCCAATAGGACACCCTGTCGCGATGCAGTGCGATTTGACAGAATTTGATTCGGTACAATGCGATTCAATGCATTACAATGTGATGCAAAAGAATGCGATGCAATCCAGTCTGGTGCAGATACAGAAACGGTTCACAGAGGGAGAATCAATCTAAATATAAAATTACTGCTCCAAAATTATTGGTCACACTTCTAAATAATAAAGGCATAGAGTCTCTACTAATAACGATGTATTAATAAATTTACGGATGCAAAAATAATGCATCCGAGTTCTTCCCATATAGTATCCAGTGCACTTTTTTAATCGGCCAATCGCATGACAGTGCACCGATGCAAATTGATGAATCTTACCATCCCTACTCTACAATGTACCTCGAGCAGGACAGAGGCACGATTGTACCACCATAAGGGTGAGTAGTGGCACAGTCTTATCGTGACGTTTGACAAACGATGGCACTTGAAATTACATGCAATTAAAATGGCTGAAATGTTAAACTACGCTAACGATGAAATAATAGTGGGTGACATTTTCTCTTATGGGGCGGGGGGGCTAAGTTTGAAGTATGAAGATTACTGGTGAGTGTGAAAGTGTACATGTCACATATGAAGGGCTATGCTGTACAGTCTATGCACTTGCAAATTAGATCAATGTAGGGCTCCCTCTACTGGAAGGTCTGAGATATACAACTTGTGGTCGACGATGGTCAGCGCCTCACCAATGATGGACGCTTGGCCAAAATTAGCATGTAGTAGTTTTTTTTTGGTACAGTGGTTAGCGCTGTTGACTCACACCTCTGGGACCAGGGTTCGAGTGCCTGCCCTGGCTCCACGTGTGGAGTTTGCATGTTCTCTCATGCTGTCATGGGGTTTTCTCCGCCCTCCTCCCCCAGTCCACAAACATGCAAGTGTGAATGCTCTGGAATGTTCCCTGCCAGGTGCCCATAGATTCAGGGACAGGCTCAGGGACATGTGGGTATAGAAAATGGATGGATTTCCATGCAAACCAACCCGTATTCCACAAATGACTATTATTCTGTAAAATAGGTAAACGGGAAAGGACTTATTTCATGTTTTTGTAAATTGGCGGCTCCATAAAGAGAATGAGAACAAATGACCAGCAGAGGGAGCCACTCCAGGGTCATTGGGTGCACACTACCAATTGAAAACAGCAGGGATGTGCTTTATGTTGTATAACAGATAGACAGTAATGGACCACTCTACATTCTATCACTCTGTAACAGCGATCAAACTGTGGGTATCTGGTGGTGGAAGTGAGTAATGAGCCCTGCATGTCAGTGTGCTCTGCAGGGTCCAAATCTGCAGCAAAACCCTCTAAGAACAAGAGCCCCTCGACCTTTCCCCAAAGGCCCAGATTCATCGGGGGCCGCGCTCAAAGACTGTGTCAATTACAGTCTCACACAGAACCTAATTTGCAGGCCCATATACTCCACATTAAAGGTAACAACAATAATAAATCTAGAGTATCTGCCGGTGCTTCACATTTTAACCACTGCCAAACAAACGCTCTCGTGGTGTGTTTGAGTATGATGTTTAATTCATCGATTTATTTTTCCATTTCAAACATTTCCCTACATATCAACTCAAATAATAATGAATAATGAGCACGGAATTTCAGATATGTTTATTTTCCCCGGGTATGTGTGTTCATTTTAGTCAATACCCTCCTGTTTATGACATGATTAAAAGCCCAAAACATATCCCTCTTACAGTAAACATTTGAGATGGAAATTTCCGGACTCGGTGAACTAAATCCTTTCCAACAGTCTGAATTGTGACCTTTAGTATAAAAATAAATCTTTTCTTCAACATTACTGATCTGCAGCATTGCGTTAAATGTATAAGACCAGATGAGGGCTCATATGAATAACTGTAGTGTCCTTCAAGCTGTTGACTATTACAGATGAGTACAACAGTTTTCCCCAATTTACTCAGAACATGACTGGGCAGAATATGACCAGTGGTGGAAATTTCAGGTTCAGAAAGTATAAATCTAGACCAAAATTTTGTTTCAACCAACCAGTTCAGTACTATCACGGTGACTGTGACTCATTATACTCAACTGGTTGACTGAAACAAAATCTTGGTCCGGATTTGTACTTTCTGAACCCGAACTTTCCACCCTCTGAATATGAGTCCATATGCGTCATCCTTATACTTCCACAAAGACACATGGGACTACTGACAACGTGGCCTCAGTAGCTGGTTATGCTTCGCAGCCAGGTATTTAAAACATGCTCACGGCATGACAAGGCCGATGTCTGGGGATGCCATGAGGAGGAGGATAGCAAAGGAACATTATTTTAAAGCGCAGTTCACCCTAAAAAAAAAGATAGAACAACCTAGCGCAATACGCTCATGGGAGTTTTACTTACACAAACATGTTCTGAGGGCAGAAGGAAAAATGATTGGTTCAGAGAAATAACCAATCAGATTGTAGGAGGTGGGTCCAAGCAACTAGAGGAGGCCTGACCAGCCAATCAGATATCTTGGTCCTGCCTCCTCTGCAATATGATTGGTTATCTCTCTGAGCCAATACCTTTTCTTCTGCCCTCAGAACATTTTTGTGTATGTAAAACTCCCACGAGCGCATAACAACCTAGATGGATAGGCAGCACTAAAGCCCCTCTAAATCATACCTTTGTCCAGTTTAGGGGTGAACTGCCCCTTTCAACATTCATATAGCCAAATGTTTTCTGAAACAATTCCAGTGAAACATAATAGCAGGGCTTTTCCAGAGGCTTGAAGAAGGATCCTTCAGGTCAGAAGTTCATTCTCTAAGATAGCTGACCACTTGCTACCCCCATTTGACCATCTCTGGAAACGTGCCTGGTCACCGTGAATGAAATAAATTGAAAGGCAGAGTCAATGCATAGGTACCCAATCCACTGACTTCACAATGTTCCTGTAAGTGCAAATATTCAGCATGTATAATCACTGTACGTTTTGTTTTAATTAAAACTGGTGTTAAATATGCAAATATATAAATAATACAGAATCATTTTACAACCAAATTGGTTTTCCCAACATGAAAAAATATGCATATTACTTAACATCTTGTAGTATTCTTTAAGATCAATTTTCTCTTTGATTCTGTTAGTTTCTCTTTAATTATGTCTTCCAGAATCATAAAAAAGAGATTTCAGTACAAAAAGTATGAAATTGGAAAATTAATCGGCCTTCAGATAAAAACAGCGCAGTTGCTAAAATCCAATATAACTTTTCTAGAAGGGTCAACTTCAAAGATAATTTGAAAGACTAAACATGTTACACCAGAAAAGATGAAGACATCTCCAGTGCCTTCCTATCGCTTTCTGATTATGACCCAACGAATGATTCTGTTTCACTCCGTCTCAGGATAAATGCACTTTTCTCTTGTAACCTGGGAAACACCCCCAGGAACTATTCAATTCAAGGAATGGATGTTTGTATTAAGGTGAATTACATCAAATTGCTCTTTAATTACATCCATCCAAATTTCAATCTTTTATCCAGTACACAGGAATTTTACATGAGAAACATACATGAGAAACATCTACGAAATAGTGTTACTTTCTGATCAGAAATAACAGGTCCTTGTTTTGTACATTACGTTTCGTCACTCTTTTCTTTTTAGTTATTGTTGCAATTTGCAGGTTCCGGGTACTTTTAGCACAGGATATCGATTTTTAGGTTTTTAGCCTACGTAAGTGTGTATGGGCTTTATGAAAGATCACAGAGGTCACGCAGACTTCCATTAAAGTGATGCCTACATTTACCTTTCATCTGTTCCATATCTTCTTGAACTAAAATAGCATCAATACTCATTTTACCATGAAGCTTATAGTGTGTTAAAGCTTACATGTAAAACCCAGCATGAATAAAAATGACAGGATTTCACTTGTTTAATCTAAATGCGAGTCACAAATATTATTTTATTTTCTGAAGTTCATATGATGAAAGATGTAATTACACTCATGTTGATGTACTAATTCATGAATATGAAATCCCTCTCCAGAAAGCTTCCATTAAGGAGAAACCATATTTCTAAATCCTGCGTGCGTCAATGACACTTACAGAAATTAATTTATGAATATAAACTGGAGAATCCAAGAGTCTCACCTCAGCGAAAGACTTATTTTACAATTTTCATTATGCCATACTAATGACCACTCATACAATATGCAATAATGTCATAATAATTCATACAGCAAAGTATGATGAAACATTTCTCCTTTATATTTTGACAACATAACTTTTCATCGAGAAAAATCTGCACAAGATCTATAATCCAGTTAAGACATATATTATCATTATTAGTAATGTCATACGCTCAGGCAGAGCAATTGCTTCATCACCCATTTTCAATAGAGGAAAATGCACATAAACATTTTGTCTTAAAAAACAAACAAACAGATTATTAAGCTGCAATACGTGTTTTTTCCTGTTTCACCAGTATGGTTGAAAGTCTGTTAAAATTCCCCTAAGGAGTTCACATAGCTTTTCAAAACTCACAGACAGACTAGCACAGTGTTTCCCAACCCAGTCCTCAGGGACCCCAGACAGCCCACATTTTTTCTCCTTCCCAGCTTCCAACCAATCAAGAACTCGGAATACCTGGCATGGGTGTGTTGGGAGCTGGGAGAAAACAAAAATATGGACTGTCTGTGGTCCCTGAGGACTGGATTGGGAAACACTGGACTAGCACATTAGGTTACACCATTACATGGTGATTGGATGAATCTTCAAGAAAACAAAGACCTGTTAGAGAAACTAGAATTTGCTTCAGCTGAGCTCACGGATGCCAAACCTTGAAGATCACCTGCTCCCTGTTACCACAGTATCACACTGCAGAGAAGACCTTTGGATATTTTTTAAGACGGGAACATAAAACTCAGGTACAATATAAACTGTAATCATTTCCCATTTTTATCTCCGTATCTCAATAACCAAAATGTGATGTTCCTTTACTACACTTTCAGGAATTACAAACACCTAAGACGCGGGTATCGTTAAATCACATGACGCTAAGCTGGGCCACGGGTCAATTTGATTTGCACACATCATGTTCGCAAGTGCTCTGTATGTAACCGCAGGAAGCGTTCGAGTTTAGAAAAGTCAAATTGCACCGACTAACCCTGAGCAAAACCATGCACTATAGACCTCAACTAAAACACACTTGCTTTCAGTCCCCTTGGAGTTACTTTAAAATATATATATATATATATATATATATATATATATGTTAGAACCCTTCTTTTATTTCTAACAATGTCTCTGGCTGCAGTATATATACACATCACCTTGTGGATTGAAGCTCCAACTTTTAAAAGCAGGCGTTGGAGGAAGGATCAAATGATGACCTTATTTGTCTGCTGAAGGAATTCCTGGGTCAGAAGATGTAACATTCAAGAAGCTATAACTTCCTCTGCAACTCGCTGAAAAGACTTTAAGACAAAATACCCAGGCTGAAAGTGAAGCGGCTCGTCGTAACATCATGCACCAGATGCAGATCCTTTCTGTCCATAGATGTAACAGAAGTTGTATTTGTGAGGAAATTCTGGTGAGGAAACCTCCAGATCATCCATCTCACTGCTCAGACCACTGGCACAATCACCCCCATATTTTTCCTGCAAAACGCAAGACAAGCGTATTTTACCAGGTATGTTAATGTAGCCGATGGATAATTTTGAAGAATAATTACACAGACCTACTTGAATAATCTTGTGAAAATTTCAGTCGTATCTAATAACCTTTTTCAAACCAGCAGGAGCTTTCTGAATCAATATAGGCTGCAAGGAACCCAAGTCAGGAGAAAAGAGAAAAATAGACAAATAATAATTTCCCAGAAGCACACACTATTCATCTTATAATCTATTATTTTGCCCAATAATTATTTTTTATATTTTGTTAGTTAAGGAGCTAGGGGCGCAATTGTCTTTTTGTTTCATCTTTGTTTCCATTCAGCGATTACTTAGCCTGTGTTTTTATTATTCTTTTGGCCTGGGTCACTTCTGAAGTCTATCACCGATGTTTTGTATCCATTATATGTCGATTTGTTATTATGTCTGTTCATTATTATGTCTATCTATAATAACACCAGCCCAAAAATCACATTCCTTTGTCTGCTCCTCTGTTCCCTTCATTCTATTCGGCATGGCCTAACCCTACACTGTGTTTTGACAATAGATTTCCTGTTTTATTCATCAAGTGCATATTCTTGATGAGGTAGCCAATGGAAAAAGTTGGGGAAGGGAATTCTCCTGTGGGCTGAATAGCGAGCAGCTAATTCAACTCTTTTAAGCTCAGGCACAATCCCAGTCACAAAATTTTGGCGCTGTATACTTCAATAAAACGATTACAAAGACTGTTTTCTTTGGCGTCTATTAGAAGTCGGCATAAACAAGAATGAATGCATTAAACAAAAACACATGGTTGCACTAGTTCCCTTATGAATACAGTACAAAGCTACAGGTAGGATATGTCCGGCGCAAAACAAGAAACGCACATCAAATAGCACTGAATAGAGTGAAAGATGGTAGCCAAACACAAGCCGTCTCTTTGAAATCACATTTTTCGCTCACCTTTCGCTTTTTTGCCTCTGAACATCACAACCCCCTAACAGGAACATTATTACATATTCGTTTGACTCGCGCACATTTACTGCAATTTTTCCGCCACCGATTTACTTTGTAGAAGAGACAGCCGGAACGTGATTTCCGCCGGGACTCGGAGCCCTATATCAGAACACGGGACTTTCACGCCACTGGCTGCGTCAAAGAAACACGCGGACACGTCTTTAGTGACAGCCAATTTCCCCGCCCATTACAAAGCCATAATCTCTCCGTTAGTGCCCATGGAACTGCTGACTGAGTCTTTAAACATCAAAGGCGTACAGCCTGTGCATCTTTCATAGGGAGGATAACACTGCTTCTGTAATATTTTACACCCTTGCACTTCACAATACATTGCACGTATAATTATATTGAAGATTAAGATTAATATAGATTTTATTGATCCCAGGGCGAATTCTGATGCACGCAGCAGTGATACCATATAGTGCATAGGCAAACATTCGTAAAGTACAAAGCAGACAACGTGCAAAGATAGTGCAAACAAATTAACATATGTGCAAACAAATAAAAAAATATACAGCGTACACAAACAGAATATCCTGAAAACAGAATGTTGTGGTGTTGGGGAAATAAATAAATATTTACAGATAATAATACTAAATTAACGACGTAATACATCCTCACATAAACCCACTTTCAAGAACAATTTGCAGCTGTTGCCCTGTTAGGACTGCTGTATGTTCTGTATTGTTTGTTTGCACTGTATGTTTCTCTACATTTGTTTTTATTTATGAACAACAACAATAACAATAATACTAATAAAGATGATAATGACTGGCATTACGTGCCTGACTATGATAGGCTCCAAGTGCATTTTTTCCCAGGTAATTTTTCATTTTATTAATAAATCTTCCTCTTTCTTACTCGCAAAATGTAATATCTAACACATTGTTCTGCATATAGGCTATATGAAATCTGAGCTGTGAACCGCTGCCCTTTTCGCCGTTTCCCGTTTATTCATTTGCGGTATATCTTCATAGATGTTCCTGCCACTCTCTTCATCCTGTCCAAATGAGGTCTGCGATCAGAAAGAAAAAAATTGTGGTTGTCTGCGTTTAGACATGGTGAGGACCTTCTCGATTTCAGGGTTGCCAAATTGGTCATCGGATTGGAGTGACATCTTCGATTCAAACCTGCACACACACATGCACACTCATTTATGCCTGTAACAGTTTTATTATCTTGTAAATCGTCTGTGTTTTGAGGTATATAATATTTTATAATGAATATTGTAGATTTGCCGTAAGATTTCCTGCGTGAGTGTCACGCCAGGTGCGTGAGAGCTGGTAACCCTGTGAGTGTCTGTATTTAGGTATGGTGAGGGGTTGCTCGATTAATTTCAGAAAACCATAAAGTGGGGTGGGGGCTCCCGGTAGATTGACTGGTTCAAACCGGTCTGAGGCTCACGCTTGACAGCAGAACCGGCGGCGGACGTAACGCGGGCTTTAGAGACCCACTTCAGACGGAGTGTTTTGGAGACGCGCATTAATTACATCGCTCAGCAAATCACTCACTACGATTCCGGTCCGCCACCGAGCCTAGGCTGTCATCCACCCTCCGTTATGGCTTCCATGTGGCGTTTCTCTTCTGCACTCCAGTCTTCTTGATCGCTAACCTTTTAGCTTCGTATAGGGCATTTTCTTTTATCTACAAAGGCTCATCTGATAAAAGCGCCGAGAAAGGTTTGCATCCCTGATTTCTATTAAATCTAAATAACCTTTGAAGGTCCCTGCCGCAAATTTGCATGTCTGAATATCTCCAGAAGCAATTTATATACTTTGTGTAGATATGAAAGGATGTTTTGAAATCAGATATACTTATCCCCCCCCAATAAATTTGTAGGGATGGTGCCGAAGGACGCAGAGCTGACCTAACTCCCCTACGGCCGTCATATGTTGATCTGTATGCGCTTTACAGTATTGTGTATAATAAATACAAGCCTCATTAAACTATCCATTTATAATAAACATGTTTAACTCAAATATCAGACCTACCCTAAATGTTTTTTATGGTACAAAATATAGGAAATATGGACTAATTCCTCGTACCAATTAAACACTTTTAGCCCAATAAAAGGGAGCAAGATTGGATAAGGGAAGACACACATTCCAATAACGTAGATCTGCGCAAACAAAATCCACACATTTTTGTGTTGTATTTGTTGCGCGGCGGCAATTGTCACTTTTGATTTGCCTGCTTTTGCAGTGAATATCAGCTTCGAAACTGCGATTCCCATTGTCGTCGCTTACAATGGAAAAGGACTGCAAAATATCTAATTTCCCGTACTTATGAATTTTATATTCACCTTTACTTCAGAAGGCACTTACATCCTCAGACGTTAAAGATTTTCACGCTGCCATCATTAGCTGTAACCAAGTCAGACATATTAAGTTAATTTGTTATAAATTTCAGAAAATGGGTTACTATATAGTAACCCATTTTCTGAAATTTATAACTAATTTAATGCAACTTTATGTTTACTCACGAACACGAATAGCGGCTTCTTAAAATAAAACGTATTGGAGCAATATTTATTGTAATTCTTTTAGCAGAATACTGCGAGTAATTTCTAATTCCCCCCTCCCTAAACCTCACGCCTGCTCCCGCATTCAAACATGAAATTTTGTCCTGCGCCGCACGAGTGCAGACCTCTAAACCACGCGTTTGTGTCCCAAAATTGACTTTTATCAGTGGGGCCCCTGGAAAAAAAAAACAAGTAGGCCTATGCCCCCGTAAATACAAGTAACAAGTATAATTTTCATTCTTATTCGCTCACTTCAAGGATTCCCAAATAGCACCAGCATGAAAATTCAAACACTGACGATGCGAGCCGGATCGGAAATCAGGAATACTGGCAGGTTCCACTTGCAGTTCGGGGAAAATGTTTACTGCAGTGTCATAAGTGCAAAGCTTAACAAGCAACATCAGACGATTGCAGATGCAGAAGAATCCCTGTAAGAGACTGATTTACAATTTCATGCCTACAGCTCAGGGACATTAGACCTGAACCGAAAGATAAATGCTTAAAACTGATGTTGAGGTTGCCGTAGAAACGGAAGAGCCTGCGTATCCCTTTTGAAAAGACCAGCACGTGCAAAACCCTGACCGGAAGTGCCTCCCACAGGACAGACATGTGGGGGTAAATTAGCTTTGCTACAGACCTGAATATACCTAGTCAGCACCTAGGAATCAATTGCCGCAAGGGTCGTTTATTGCAAGCCAGAAGGAAACTCTCTTCCCCGCAGCAGCGTCAATAGACATACTCTGGAAATACAGAGAACAAGCTCAAACGAATGCAATAACACACAAATTACCCACAGCACTCAGATCGATGACGTGCCACGCGCACAATTCGCTATTGTTTATTAGCTGCGACCTATTTCTGCACAGGACATGTGTACTTTCAAACAAGCAAATCAGTTTTTGGTGTTTCCTCAGATTAACATAACCATATCGTTCTGGTTTGATAAACAGGATTATTGGTTTTTAATGTTTTTTTTTTTTTTTTTTTTTAAATAAGTTATAAAAACACACAGGACTACAGTTAGTCGTGACCATTCAAAAATACACGTTATAATATGTGTTAATATTTAATGGCAAGGACATTCCAGTCAGTCAGCTGCAAAGATTCCAGTCAATATTTCGCCATGCCCCCTTTTTGGACAGTCCAAGGCTCACAACCCCATGCAATAAAACAGGAAGGGAGTATTTTTGAGCAAAATTAATTGGGACAAAGTATTTATAGGAGAAACCATTACTACTTTCACTAATGGTCTATTTTGGGTATGCAAATTTATTTTTCGGCAGCAAAAAAAAAAAAAAACAAAACAAAAATAAACAGCCTTTTCTCAACGTCCGATGAACTCGCAGGCTTATAGGAATGTTCATAAAAACATCTGAGAATCAGATGGTTTATAGCTGTGACAATTTCTGTGTGAAGCAGAGAAACTCACAGCGAAGGAGAAGACGAAGTGTAAGAACAGGAGAAACCGGACACAGACACACATTTGGAGGAAGATATGTGCAGATTTACATATATAATTTACAGACAGTGACACATTAATCGACAATTTCCCTTGATCCCAAAATTATCAAATGCCAGTTACCAGGTAAAAAAATATATATAGAAATTATATCTATAATTCATTATACCAGTCTTAAAGGGTTAAATCTAAATCTGTAATACCCCTTATACCTGTAAAAACAGTAGCAAATGTATACCAGCACAGCAGGAGAACGAACGTTATGCTGGTCCATATTGCACTGAAAGACAAAACAGGCAGCATTTCGCATTACGCACGAGCTCCACTCCATGGGATTTAGTTACACTGTCCCTTTAAGATCCAATTTTCTAAATTTCCCCAAGAGAAAAACAGAGGCAATATAAAGCATTTTGGTTTCCTAGGAGACCTGTGAATCGCTTAGCCACTGCCAAACCCTGCCCGTACCTTTGTAGAAAGTGTGGCAAAAAATAATAGCAATGGAAAAGGCGTAAGGGCAATGAAACGGCGCTGAATTTCTGCACGTACTTCATACACAGAGGAGTAACAGTGTTACCGTCAGAGCTCATAGAATGTGGAGGTTTTACAGATCGTGAGCAATTTAAATGGAACAAAACAAGCTGTTGATTATTTACTGTCAACAATATGAAGAAATATCAACATTATAATCATCCTGTGTTGCTGCTATTAGGTAAAATCTAATTCTAATATTATACACACCTCCCACGGATAAACTTGATTTAGGTTGTGTACAGAATATAAATTCAGAAGTGGATTAAGTGCTTGTATTCACGTAACAGCTTAATTAGACAACTGAGTGGTAAACAGCATACTGGGAAATGTAGTTAATCCAGTTATGGGCAATAACAAAGATGAGGAACAGTTTATTATATTTCAGAAATTGTAAACTCGTACTTCAAATTGTGCCGTTCTTGTTCGGTGACTTTTCACATTAAGACTATCCAATGGCTCCCCCTAGTGGTGGACACAACCGCAGGTAGACTCATACTTTGGAAAACGCAGTCAGTAGGGCGCCGGCAAGAACAATACAGAAAGCCAGGGCCAGAATTAAACAGTTTCTCAATCCCTGTGGGGTAGAATTAGAGAGAAAAATTAAAACAGTGTTTCTTAACCTGGTCTTCAACCCACGGTCCACATTTTTGCTCCCTCCCAGTACCCTACTGGGGAATAACAAACGGAAGTAAAAACGTGGACCGCTTGCAGGTCCCCGAGGACCGGACTAGGAAACTCTGAATTAGGGTAAAACAGGCTCACTTCCTTAAAATGATATTTTGTGCAGAATTCTCTATTGTGCTATGAAAACCCAAACTTGGTCTGCTTAATGACCCGTTAGAAATTTAACCTTCATTTATGGATAATTGGCTGCACTAGCAGTCGTCTTCATAATCCAGCGAGAGAATTCTGCATTTCTGTTATGAAAGTGCTAATCAGGCCCCACGCACACCGGCCACTGGGAAATGGTTTGCGCTAATTGAAGGTTTTCGCAACATTAGCAATCGGCTAACATCGCAGATCACTGGGATGTCCAAAATGGCTTTGCAGAGCTGTGTCTGTCATTATATCGGTAATAACTGGACCTTCTTTTAAATTTTTAAAATGTGATCCATACAGTTCAGTAACAAGAAAAAGTTCACATCATGACCATTTATAATACTACTACTACTAATAATAATAATACTTTTTGATATCCCTATAAAAACACTGCATGCATTTGCAGCCAACATGGACGAGGCTTACTCTAGTAGAAACATAGAAACATGATATAAATGTCGTTACAGGTACTTACTTTCACCTCCTTGAAAACGAGAACCCCCCAAACAGCAGCTATAAACCCGGGTCCCTGTGGAGACAGACAGCATCGCTGTCAATAACGACGATCTGTGTCGTTCATCAATCCTGTTATTCTTCATTTTTGATGGGTTTTAAACCGTCACATTACAGACAGGGAAAAGTCATGTAAGGTTAATGGAAATCTGGACGGGCAAACCGCTGACCCTTAACTTACACCATACCACACAGGTCCAGATGGGACAAAAACGTTCCAAATGGAAATTAAAAGAATGCCTGTATCCTGGATGGCAGAACCTTTGTGAGTCACATTGGTTTGGTGTTTGCTTCGTATCAGTGCATATAAAAGCGTAGTATACTGAATTTTGTTCCAATTCAAAAAAATCCTACACTTCTGTAACCCTCATATCCTCAGGCCTACAAATCACAATTTTATTACGTAATGTCATTCACTGGCCTGCATGCTTCTTTATATGGTGTGTTTTACTACAATACAATGTAACTTTATAAATTGTGCTCTGACAGAAATTCTGGAAGTCTCTCAGGATAATAGCAACATTTAAAAAAAAAAAAAAACTTTTATAAGAATACTAATAAAACAAATTATTTATTAACAGTAGGAAAAACTTTCAAGCAAACAGAAAATATTCAATTATTTGGATCGGTGCATATAGTAATGTGCTTCTCCATTTCACGCTTTGGCAAAACTGTAATAAAATAAAAATTATAATTAAGCCATATTGCATTAGTGAAATGTGCAACAGAGGCAGTTTAATCTAAACATATATAGAGTTCATAAAAGAAAAAGTCATCAACAAGCCAACTAAACACTGGCTGAAGAGCAGCTTCATTCACTTCCACTCACTTCAGGTACGTCACAGCAGTTGCTGCATAACTATCCTGTTACTCGCTAAATCCAGGATTTTGCTTCAACCAACCAGTTGTGTGACTGACTCTTTATACTCAACTGGTTGGCTGAAACAAAATCTTGGCCTGGATTTTTACTTTCTGGACTGGAATATCCAATAAAGCTCAGAAGAGCTGACCATTTGGGACAGCAGCTAAAGAAGCGTGTGTAACAAAAGGAAGAATATGCTGCATATTTTGCAATTTACTTATTTTTCTGCACTGGTGCTAAACCTTATGAAAGTCATATGAATTGCTTAAAAATCTCAGTATTGTGTGAGAAAAATGAGGCTTTGAAACACCTAGTACCTAACATTACCATTCACTGTCAGTCGCTGTAGGGTTTAACCCAATGTTAACCAACGGGCAATCGGCTTGCGCTCCTATTTCAAAATCAGCATGTTGGTGCCATTAGTGCGAATGTCGCCCCCTAGAGCTACTCACGGCGGTGATGATGGGAAAGCTGACGACAGCGCTGAGGTAGTCATTGGCCAGGAACCAGCAGCACGTGGCCACGCCCCACATGATGCCAGACACGAACCCTGAGGTGACAGAAACACTCGCAACTCAGATACGGCTGTCGCGGCACATGCACCATCAGAAAAAAAAAGTAACAATTTGTACCTTCGAGGGTACAATTTCTTGTCGCTGGGGCTGTACCCTCAAGGGGCTGCCAATTGTACCCTTGGCGGTAGGTCATTGTACGGTACAGAAATGGACACTGAGGAATGTTTTTGTACCAAGTGGGGGTACCATTAATGTTGTTTGTACCTTAAAATGTACATTTACTTACAGCTAGGGGTACAATTGGCAGACCCTTGATGGTACAGCCCCAGTGTCAAGCAAAAACACAACCTGTATTCTATTGTTCTGACAATCTGTGACAATAGACACTAATGTCAGTTTTCCCCATCAGGCTTTGCGGCATTAACCACAAAGTTATTAAAATGGTATTGAGGTGAACCCACAGAAACTAATTACTATCTTTATTCAACGGACAATTGGTAACTAAACCTCAAACCTACTGACATGCGGTTAGGGGAGCAGATGTTATGTAACAGTGGCAGTATCACCGAAATGAAGAAAGTGGTGAAAAAAAGAGCATGAAGCCCAAATACGGATTGTTAAGGAATAGTGCATGCTGGGAACAGCAACGTGACTCTGGTAGAGTCTCCCCATAAACTGAGGCAGGCTGAGGCAGACTGAGGCAGGCTTTTGCGTCAACAGTCACTTACCTGGCAGTATGGCTTTAGAGTAAACTTGCGGTTTATTCTTCATAATAGCGCAGTAAATGAGGAGATATACTGTGCTCGTGAGAAAGATGCCACTGAACTGTGCGAAGACATAGTCGAGGTCTGTGAAACAGGCGAAACGAAGACTTAGGCCAAGCAGAAGCTTGTTAATAAAGGGCCCCGTTGACAAATGCCTCGCGGTCATTCGTTCAGCAATGGCTAATTACGCTAAAGCCACGAGACGCAGTCTTACCGAACTGACTGGCCCCGGCGAATCCGGCTTCCTTCCGCGCCCCGTGGTTTTTTATGTAGAGCACCGGCACAAATGAAGAGCCATACAGCAGCCCGGCAACGGCGGCAAGTCCTGAGCCGCTAGACGGGAACACAACACGTACGGAAGGCCGCAGGGGTCATTAAACACGTAACCACAGTCAAACACCAACACGATGGTTTACAGAGGACCTAAGAGGAAGCACTCACAGATTCTAAAAAAAATTGTTCCAAATTTTCCTACTTGTTGCTACCTGTTGAATATTTCCCTTACCCATTTCAGTCATAATTTTAATTAACTCATTCTTTCATTATATTCATTTATTTTATTTATATTCTCACAAACTGCTCTTGTCCAGATACCTGCTTTTTTATTGTACATGAAAGTCTGAATTTCATTGTGTTTTTTTTTTTTTTTTTTAACAATGACAATAAAGGCGCCTCATGTCTTATGACAGATGTGTATATTATTCCACGTCAGCCAGTGGGCTAAGTCTGCACATTCCAAATGCAGAGTACTCGTGGTTGGTTGAAACAAAATCCCAGTCTGGACTTTTACTCTCTGGACCTGAATTACCCAACTCAGTTTATAGCTACTAACCTTGATCGGTAATCATATACATGTATGACTGCCGAAATGACAATGTCATTTTAACATTTCAGACAAATCCCCATATCTAATGTGGCTCATTTAATTTATAAGTTCACTAAAATAAAAAGACTATCTCCCCAAGGCTTGAGGCAAAGGCTCACAAAACCATCCATTGGGCTCTAAATGCTAAAGTCTGAATGTTTTATTTGAGTTGTCAAAGATGCAACTTCACACACAGCTTTAGTAAGAAAAAGACATAGTTTTGCATGATTTATCAAAGAAAAGCAGGACCAGACCATTTTAAGCCGATTTCATTTAGAAGTCAGGTTGAATTTTGACGAGGCTAACCCGGATTAGCTGTACGCTGATTAAATTAACCCTGCTTTCAGAAACGGCCCATTTTGTCTTTCACACAATGGATTAATGGGTAAATGGGTACATACAGGATTCTCTTCATCTTGGGGGAAAGACGGTCTACCCATGACTCATCTGTGGCTCCCAGACCGTCAGAATTGTTTCTCTGCGAATGTGGAACGGGATATGATGTCAAATCACAGATAAATACACTAAAGACTTAACGCCCTCACAGAAGCCCATTGCAATTTTCAGAAGAATTCCAGACAAAGCCTGTGCTGCAACAATAATGACGTAATTTAGTACATATTTTCTATGTGAATGAGAAAAAACACAATTGTAATATGTATCTCTCATGACGTCTACATCAATCACAGAAAAATTCATGGAACACCAAGGAGAATTTTATTTTATTTTTCTTACAGAATATCAATCTTATAAAAAATAAGCTAGTTGCAGGGAATTCAATGGAGAACTCAAAACGTTCAACAGTACTACCATCTGTTCGTTGCTGACCTAGCTAAGCAAATTCAACAAAGTTTGCCATTACGCTACTCCTCCTTCAGGGATGAAATTCCAAAAGCCAGCTTTAGTAAGAGAAAAGGTCACAAACACCTTTCGCATTTCCAGATAGAGACACAATAAAGGTATGACACAGAATGACACATGTTTGAAGAGCGTGCAGAATGACATATGGGAAAATAATAATTTAAAAAGTTAAGTTTAGAGTAGGGTTGCGCTATTGTATGCATGCGCGATTATCACATCGCATTAGTTGCCCATGTCTGTTGACACGTCTCTTTGTTTTATATCGCAATGTTACTGGCAGAAATTTCACATATAGCGCTGTGATATCATGCAGCCCTAGTTTACAGGAATCAACAAATAGTGACACGTCCCTGTAGACGATCGCCACACTTACACTGTTAATCAGCAACGGCGTTTCCTCTGAGTCTGACCGTGCTCCACCTTCGCTTTTGACAAAGAAGAATATTATTGCACTAAAAGTGAAGACAAAACAGACACGGGATTAATTTAGTCATGTATCCAGCGGTGGAGATGTGATGTAACAGTCATTTAAGAGTAATAATAATAATAATAATAATAATAATAATAATATAAGAGTAATGCAGGCATGTCGTAAAATCGATGGGTGAAGAAAAATGAAAACGTTCGGCATACTGATGCAATGAGAGTTGTTAGGGATGCCTTGATCACTCATTGTCCTTAAAAATCGAGGGATTTTACCTCAAAACACAAATCTAAGTCAACAGGTCAGATCTTCATATGTCTTAGCAAACCTGCTAACATTCAGCTAGCATCGACACCTACCAATCCTTAATACCTGAGTAAACATAAACCTGCACCACAGTAGTTCAGTACTGGTTTAGCCACTTCCTCTGGATCAATTCCAAACCAGCCAAACCTGGGGAAGAAGGAAAATGTTACAAATAGTAATTTAATAACATTTTAATCTATTATAGAAATGCAATAATAAAAATCTCACTAACATGTAGCATACCTAGAACTCGCCCAACCCATGAGTAAATTAAAGGACCCCCAAATCAAGATGCCCAGTCCAAGGCCAATGGTTTTCAGTATTGGTACCACAGTGATGTTTCCTATAACAGCAAAGCATATATACAGACACACTGAATTATGTGACCCCAGACCACGTTTTTAAAATGGCACTTGTAGGCATAGAAACAGCCTTACCGGTTGCCCAAATGGCACCTCCCAACATTGCCAGGGGCCAGAATTTGGGGCAATTGAGAATCAAGTTCACGATCAGGGACACGGTCCATATAGCCGCGCAAAGAACCCACTGGAAAAACATGCCTGGCCAACAGGTATTAAAAATCGTCAACAACATTGATCCATTTAGACAGGGAGATGTTGACAAATAATACCCTGTTATACTCTGTAAATCTACACAGCTATAAATCATAGTTGTAGCCTACCAACTTGTAGAACAACCAGAAATTCATCGACATTCAAGGCGATCCTTACCATCTCCCGTGTGGATCTTCTTCACAGGAACAAAATTGCTCCCGTAAAAAGTGACAGAGATCGCGCATGCGATGAATCCGTATGTCAGGCTGGTAGCGTTTGTCGAATTGCCCATAAGCAGGTATCGGACGGACTCGTACCCGACACCGGCATGGTCTCCGACTCCTGCAAGACAAAACGCCAGTGATCCCCCACGACTTTAGCGCAAATACTGCGAAGTGGGAAGCAGATGCAACAGTGTAGAGGATTTACCTAAAGTATCCTCGGGATCAGTGTTACTGTGACAGCACAGTAAGCCGAATAAAGTCGCTAAAATCAGAACCACACTTTGGATACTTCTGATCGACATGCCCGTCGATGTTTAACGGTATACAAATGAATTAAAACCCCAAGGTAAATATTAAAAGTTCGTATATACCGGTAGTAACACCCCTTTAAACAAAGCAGAGCGGTGAATCGCGGATTTCCTCATGCTGAACCAGCTGACTGGTGTCATATGACTGCAATTCCCTGACTTCAATCACACGTTTGCTTTTCAGAAGCCGTGACTGTCATTATATTCCAAAACACTGATTAGGCTGGTTAACATGTATTTTACAATTTGTTTTTTTCAAATTGCAACTTCGAATACACTTTGATGTCTATGTATTTTAAAAGATTATTAATGGAATGTCGGCGATGCACAACACGGAAGTGTGCGTGGTGTAGTTAATCAGGAGAGATTTCATTTACTGTGATTCACTGTCTTCATTGTATGAAATCTGCTTCGCTGTTTCCTCTTCACACACAAGCTGTTAGGAGTTGGGTTATAATAATTAAATGAAATGAAATTAAAATGCCCCCGTACACAGCACGTACTTGATTTTTACCTAATTCCCCCGCTAGGTGTCTCACTCTTCATCTTCATTTTGCCTCAATTGCATACTTACAGCCTTAGGTGCTTGACTCCACTTGTTTATGAATAATTCATTCTTCTTGAGGTATTTATTCTGTCGCATCCGAATGATTGGCAGCATAAAGAAGCAACTTTAAACTCATAGCTCTTAATTATATAATTATATCTTTGACGCTATTCTGATCACGGAAACAAAAACAATAAAGACTGTACAAATATGCACAATAACATAAGTTCTTCTCAATTAAGTCCGCCTTTAAAATGATGGTTTGAGAATATTGCTTCACACCCCCAGGGTTGTGGGTTCGAATTAAGCCTCTGGCCAATCAGAATCAGCAATTATTAAACTAACTTCCTGGGAGAACGGAAAACAAGGCCTAGATTTGGAATAGGGAGGCATAGAGCATGATTGTGTATGTGCTTTAATGAACTGGCTGCCTGTCCAGGCTGTACCTTAGTCTCGTGTTCGCTATTTGCCTGATGCCTACTGACTGATGGGGAGTCACCATTTCCAAATGCCTCTAGATATTTAAACTTAGAGGAGAAATACTAGGAGAAAGTGCAAATACCACACCTACACATTGAGGCGGAGGGAGAGAATATAGTAATCGTCACCCTCAAATTCGTGGCTACGGTACTAACCTGCTTCCGCGAGCGCTCGTCGTTTACGTGCATAGATTAGAAACCTGTCAGCGCTGACTGCAGAGTTCTAAAATGTCAAATCACATGATTATATCTAAAGTGGTTTGTAATACATCCGAGCTATTCTGAATTACAGAAAGCACATATACTGATTATCAGGAGAGAAGTCACTTTTTAAAAATGCCCACTTGAGGGCAATATTGCTTTTCCTTTTAATATTTAAAATTGTGTGCGGTTACCTAACACATAATGTACTGTGAGTGGGCAGCATCCTCGGATTGCAAACACGGATGCGTTTACACCCTCTAACAGCCAATGTAACGAATATAACGTGGGGTTCGCGTATCTCCCTTATGGAAGCCGGTCGCGTATTATTGCTTTTCGATGATACAGCCGTGAATGAATTGTGATTTTTTTTTTAATTAGGCTGCATTATTCTCTGACATGGTTAAAAGCCTCAGTCACAAAAGTAAACAAATTTATACGTGGTTTAACAGGAGTCTAACATGAGTACCTATTTTTTTTTTTTACCTCGTTTATACCTGCATGGCAAGACATGTCGAGTGTTTTCAAACAGCATCTGCACAAGTCCGATCTGGCTGTAAAATGCGTTAATTTGTTGCTATTTTCCTTCTTCTGCTAATAAAGACAATAACTTCTATTGCCCCGAGTTAAATTTGTGTTGCGTGATTCCGAGCAGGAATAACAAAGGACTGCAAATGGGAAAAAGCATATCTCATGCTTACAGACAAGCACTCGAAATTAACATATTTCGAAAGTCCAAAGAAATCAGCTTAGGCGCCGATTACGGCGAGAACATGCGCCTTTTGGTTTAGCGTGACTCAAAGGAATTATAGTGCAGGATAGACTTCTCCAGTTTAGAAGGAAATAAAGAAAAATTATAGAACATAAATTCATCACAATGCCTTTTTATTTTCCTATCTAAAGAAACAGCACCCTGAAGCACCCATTACAACAGAAAGTGAAGACAAGTCAGCCGCATTGTAAAGCAATGGGGAGAGGAGGACTGCCGAGGCTAAAGCCGGCGCTTATATAACATCACTGCGGTGATTACCGCTGCCCTGATAACGTGGGGAGAGAGTACAGGAAGAAAGTCTGATTCACACTCAATCTACTGCTCTTTATCTGAAGGCCACAGAGAAAATGGCTATCTTCTTTTGCCTGAGTATTTGAGAGAAAAAAAACTCTGTGGGATTTCCCAGAATTCCATATGCCAGGTTGGCAGGAGCGCAGTGAGCTGTTCACATGAATGACGCCTCTTGGGTTGGGGAGGGGTGAGATACAGTTGGCATCTAAATCCAGGCATCCAATGACAAGGTCAATATGAACAACAGTGCGGTCATCTCGTATGATTACGATAGCCAGCTTCCTCACTGCGACAGACCCCAGTGAAATGGGGGGGTACAGTGCAATATAAAGGCCAGTGGAGTACCCAGTGCAGTGGTGTTTCTGGAGACAGGGCCTGTCCCCCCACATCAGCAGAAAGAGTCATACTTTGTGCCCCAAGAGCAATTCCAAGTAGGACAGTTTCACTCCCATTGTGCCCAGTTAGATGGTTCTGCTGAATGTTATTTCCCCATGGAGGAGATCTCTCTCCGCTTTCCCTGCCCTCACCATTAATGGGACTAACTAGGCGATACCACACACTTATCTACTCGTTTTCTTTTTCATGCGATTTGTGCTTTCAGATTTTGATCCCCTTCACACTGGACTGTATAAGCAGTAGGAAAATGGATGGATGGATGGATGGATGGTTGGATGGATGGATGGATGGATGGAGGAATTTACTCAGATAATTGCAAAATGCTTGATTTGGCTTCATGTCTGAATACATAGAAACCAGAAGATGTAGGAAAAGTCATTATGTTCAGAGCAGGCCTGTAGGACACATCCTTCCATCTATCCATCCATCCATCTATCCATCCTTCCATCTATCCATCCATCCATCCTTCCATCCTTCCATCCATCCATCCATCCATCTTGAAAAAGCTCATCCTTGTCACATGGGGCCCGGAGTCTCTTCTGCCCCAGTCAGTATGCCACTTCTGTAGGACATATCTCGTTATAATTTCCACAGTGCTCTACATCGTTTCTTAGAAACAAGCATCTTAATACTGTCAGCGAATACTATTACTGTACCTGCAGTCACTGGGATACACAATAACATACAGTAAGCTTTAATAATCAGCTTTCCTTTTTAAAATGCATTACTTTCTTTGGTCTTCTCCATATGAAAACCTATTAAAATAATTTTATTACACCATTTAAAACGCGAAAATTTAATAAACAGTAGCTTTGTGAGAATGTAGCGTGATCTTGGCAAAGTACTGTCCTTGTGCACCAATTCACAGTTGCTGACAGTCGGCAACAGTCCCAAAAGGAAGTGCGAATGGACGCAAGCGGAAGGCCTGCACATTCTTGCCTGTTGTCATGCGTAATGCTGACGGTTTGTGAAGTCACTCCGGCGCCCCCTGTAGGACAAACCACGCACGCACACACAAACAGACACACACTCTCGCTTCCTCGCTCGCCTCGTCAGGGACCTCTTTGTGAAGTGACGGAGATGGGTGGGCCAGGTGTGCACGTCGAGTGAGCCATCTCCCTCCCATGGGCAGATTGGGATAGCCCCCCCCCCCGCCACCAACACCATACCACCAGATCTGAGCCCCTGCACGCACTGCGTCCCATGTGGGGTACAGGCTAAACGGCGTCCGTCACGTGACCATCCATCCGCACCAGAGACAGGACCCAGTTCAAGATCCTCAATGACTGGATGCTGGATTGACAGGTCTTTTATGTCATTATGGCAGTCATTTGGGTTTGATGCGTGGGTGACAGTACTGGAGGGGGGGGGTTCTGGTCCATGTGAACCGCGGTGATGGAGGGTGCCAGCTGGAACGAGGAGCGCACCATGCAGCATTTCTGTGGAAGTTATCAAACCCTCCATATTGTGAGCGAATGGGATCAGACTGCAGCTCTGGTGTGACCAGCACTAATTGGCTGAGAGTGGTGGCGTTTTACAGAACTGGCACCAAGGTTTGGCAGTAAGGCTGCTGTGTATATGCGGAGAGTCCCCACAAAGACATAGATGCCAAATCTGTGTGTATGTGTGTGTGTGTGTGTGTCTCTCTCTGTATATATATATATATATATATATATACAGTATATATGTATACACACACACACACAGACACACACACACACACACACAGATTAGGTATCTATACCTTTGTGGGGACTCTCCATTCATTTCCATGGACATAACCGTAATTCCAGCTATGATGACCTTAACCCCTACCCATCTCTAACCTTAATCATAAGTAACCAAACAAAATACAAGACATTTGGCATTTTTAGTTTTGATTGCAGTCGCAGGTTTTTATGGAATTATCCTTTTGGAGACTGCAAACATAAATGGACACATCCATCTATATCTATATCTATATCTATATCTATATCTATATATCTATGTACATACCTATATCTATGTACATATATATGTTCACATATGACATGCACAGGTTTCTTTCTTTCTTTCTTTCTTTCTTTCTTTCTTTCTTTCTATCTATCTATCTATCTATCTATCTATCTATCTATCTATCTATCTATCTATCTATCTAGAGTCTGGGTACCTAAGAGTACAGCAGAAGTATGGGAGAAGGTTGCTGCATTGATTTTTAAAAGGGTATTTTATTTCTGTTCTCTTTCATGCAAGAATTTTAGTACACATAATACACTGAAATATAATTGATCTGAAGCCATGAGCCCAACGTCCGCATAATCGCTCCATAAAAGCGAACAGAAAGTCAAATAAATCAATCAATAAAAAAAAGCATATAAAGCGAGACTATGGGTCAAACGGTGGCGCTGTAAAACAAACGAAGGCGAATGTGACCTTACATCCATCACGCCCGGGAAGCAGATGGCAGAGTGCAGCTAGCGCTCCCTTTTGGCTGCTATCTGGTAGCAGTGTAGCTTCACACACGTCAACAGATCCAGATCTGTCTCACACTAAAAAAAAAACACCTCTTTTATCTCTGCAACGTGCTGGATGGAATTTATTTACGCTGCCAGATTTCCTGCTGTGTGACGCGGCGTTCCCCTGCATCTTTCTGACACACAAGGGCATCATCTTGTAAATACTATGCCAAAGATCCTTTTGAACAAATGTGGCTACATCCGAATAAATCAGTCTCTGGAACCAGCAAGAACAAGCAGGGAATGCTGAGCAGGTCCTGCAGATTTGATTCAGATTTATTAATGCGCGATTAGCATTATCTCATGTTTGAGTTGAATTCATCAATATTGGGATTTTAAACATGTGGAAAATAATTGGTGCACGTCCAGATTGAAGGGACTCGGGTAACATTACAGATGAGAAAACCAGCGTCAGCATCCAGTTTCACTCGGATGAACATGGTACTGGAACGATCTGGCCCTGAACTACAGCCTCGGAGACATGACAGATGCGGAACAGAAAGGGCCTCATCTGGCGAGATGTAGCAAGGAGCCTACCTTTACGACCAAGGGTGGAGAAGATGCAGGGGAGGGCGGGGCTTAGTGTCCTCAAGCAAATGATTGGATAATGCCGTCACGGGCTTCAAAACCCCAGCCAACCCCAGAAAGGCATCCGAGGTGGAGGAACAGACGACAGCTCAGAGTTTCAGCCAACAAAAGCAAACAGCATTAGAACAGCAGAACTCCATCCATTTCATATAGCCATAATCTGATTGTTAGCTGTGCAGCGTCTGACCAATCAGAGCTGGCCGCGCTGCTGTCACACTGTACGCGAGGGGTAATGTGCAGCGTGACAGAGGAGCAGTTAATCGGAAGGGACACTTTAAGGGGGTGAGGGACAGCGTCCAGATTTATGTCCCTTTGTTCTTTGTAAAAGCACATTAAATTCGTAACAATTCAAATAACATTGTTCACATTACAGCTTTGCTTGGAATACATTTGATAGCATATGTATTATTAAAGGAAAAACATAATGCTTATCCAACTTCTTGCCGCTTATCCGGTTGGAGTCGCGGGGGGTGGGGGGAGAGAGAGAGCCAATCCCAGGCACCCCAGGGTGAGATGCTAGGGTACATCTGATCAGCTACGCTGTGGGACCAGATTTGATTCCAGGCAGCGTAATGTATTATTTGATACTTGTTCATATCTAATGACAATGCGAAGTGTAAACAAGCTAAGCCTTAAATACACAGACTATAGTACATCCATAAGGTAATTTAAGATGAGAGCTCTGTTAAGGATTTACTCCTAGTAAGGTATTTAACATACAGGTGTAAGGACATTATAACTACAAATACTTCTGTGTAGATTCCGGTCTCCACGGTGATGCGTAGGAGCTTCCTTTTATTTCAGCAAGCACATTAAATTGTCTCCATAACAACAGCGCATGAGTTTATTTTTAGTTGGATGCGATGCTGTTTCTATCCAGGGGACTGGAGAGTGTCTGATTCTCTTAATCTGATTGCGATTGAGTCTTTTTAAGCCGTGAGCAACAATCGGAAGGCTGGCATCCAGCTGACCTTAAAGAAAATTGTGAGATAATGTACCAAGGGAAAGTCTGGCAGATTACGGTTTGTGATACCTATTGCCATATATATATTGTGAAAGTAAGGGTCGCCGTCGTTTAAGCACATGCTTTTTGGAAACCTGCGCAAATGTGAGTGAGAATGTTTAGGCCAGGGTGGGCATTAGACTCACAACCTACCGATGCACTGCGCCACCCGGCTGTAGGAATTGCGGCCATTGATCACCGAAATGACAACGAAGTACGGCCAAAAGCTGTTGGCCTGTGTAAAAGTATTGGCTTAGAAGTTTCTGGGCCCTAAGCACATATATTTTTAGGTCTGAGCGAAATCGATCGTCTGTCCATCTGCCCCAGGATGTAATAGGTCTGTCTCCGAGGGAAAAAGGGGCCTGTTATCTGAGCATCTCATACTGGCTGCTGGCAGGGCTCTTATCGTAAGACGATGTCACTGTGTGCCTTTTGTGTCGGCTTTTCCACTCAGGATTCATGAAACCTGCACGATATCCCAGTTCCTGCCACATTTATGCTGGGATCTCTCACATTTTCCGTGGAGCGACTTACGGATCTCGCCTGTCCGTCAGCCGGACGTTCTTACTGAAGGTTAGCTATCCTTTTCCGGGGCTGGTCTCTGGTCATCTGACTCAGCAGCTTCCAATGACCGATCAGCAAGTCGACTTCCTAAACCGCACAACTGTCTTCTGCTCTGTTATAACGGCACACGTTCATTTAAGCGGCACGAACCGATATAGATGATATGGAAAACTGAGAGAAATGATGCAAGAGGCGAAAAGAGACAGAATGCAGTCAGCCCCCACTGCGTCTTCAGTATGCTCGTCTTTTGTTTCCAGCCACGATGTGTCATTATTGTAAATAACACGTATTAACATATTCTAAAGTGTTGTTTTACAGCCCCAGAGGTGCTTGTTTTATCCTGGTTCAACATCCTATTTCTGTTTCTAATGCAAGGATCTAAAAGTAAAGTGATGGAGGTATTTACTAGTGCCAGGTTATGACTGTATTCTACATGACTGTACTGTATACTACAAAGACCTGCTGCAACACTACAAAAAGACCACACCATCATTTTTAATAACCCCCGACAGAAATCAGGCTCTTTGTTTCAAGTGACACACACGTGTCCTTTGGATGTGAAGCTCTGAAACGGGGCCCTCACCACCTTCGTCACAATCCCACTATGCAGCACGGGTCGTCCTTTTGTGCTCCTGCTCCGTTTTAACTTGGAGCAGTGAGCGCTTAGCGAGAGATGTTAATTAGGATACTTTTGGAGCGATCCGGGGGGAGTGGCCCGCAAGGAGGTGACCTACGACTCAATGGCAAGAAGGACGAACTGCCTTCGATTGGATGTGCCTTCGAGCTGTGGGCGTCGACCCCGATCTGCGATCTCATTGGAGGAGCCAGTAGGGTCTGACCGGGGAGAGTGGGGAAGGGGAGGGCTATGCTTGATTAGGTTTGATGGCTCCGTGGTGGTACTGCTGGCCTGTCCCATTTTATTAACCTGAATGAACATGTAACTAGCCTCAACGGGACTGCCCCTTGGAAAGAGGTGAACTGAAGAGCGGGGGGAGAAGAGGCTCTGGTAGAGGGAGGCGGATTCGAGTGGGGGTGGTGCAGGCGGTGGGTGAATTTCTAGCAGATGGGCAGGTTCTGTGGGAGACACATTTCACTCCATCTTAAATGTCAGGGTTAGGGTTAGAAGGCAAAAGGACACTGAATCGGAATTTAAGACCAGGAACTTTCACATGGAACATGAAACCGGTGACTGTGACTTACAGGATGAAGGTTGCTTTAATCCCTGATTTAATTTTCATTTTAACTCTTTGTTAAAATACGCCCGGACTTCCAGCTGGGGACGAGATCCGGTTCATAAATTTATTTATTGATCTGTAAATTCCAAAGTCGATTCCAGTGAAATGCTGTTGTTTTATTACGCACACCAAACTGTGTCCAAAATTCTGCTAAATACTGGTAAATTTACCTTGCACTGTATAAGGTATAAATTTAGGGCCATCCTTCTTCACCACGCAAGCTTATTTTAAGACAGTGTTTCCCAACCCGGTCCTCGGGGACCCCCAGACAGTTCATATTTTTGCTCCCTCCCAGCTCCCTGCCAGACAGTCCACATTTTTGCTCCAAAAACACAGGCTGCCTGCTGGTCCCCAAGGACCATGCTTTAAGAGATACATTCAGTCATCCCTCATAGCAGTGCACTTTACATGCAATAATTTTATAATAATAATTTTGAGACAACAGTGCAATGCATAAACACAACATTGAAAAGTATTGGTATTTGTTAGCATTTGTCAATTTGACAAATGCATGACTTTATTTGGATGAATATTTATTTTTACCTTCCTGCTTGCTCGAGTTTCATAGCACAGACTCACATCTTCACACCATTTCTTGTCATTTCAGCCACCCGAGTCTGTTTCTTTTTTTTCTTCCATTTCCCAGATCAGTTCATTTGCCGGTTCTTAGCCGGTGTCCTGTTTTAGCGACAGCGAGCATAGGGATCTTTATCTGCCCTCGATTCTTCCTGCGAAAGCCTCCGTTTGCACTGAACCCTTCCTCCCAGCATCGCCAGTACCCTGTTGCTATAGCCGTCCCTCTGCTCCTGGTAACATATCTCTGTGGCTTTTCTCCATTACTGGAAATGTGCCACATAATGTACTTTGAACTTCCTTACTGGGAGACAGGGCTCAGAATGTATCTGAGCGGCTACAATCTGCTGGGAATGGGGACGCTGCAATAATACCACACTCACATTCATTTATACATGTACAATTTAAACTGCTGTTCCTGATAATGTTCTGTTTCATGCAGGTAATGGAGACTTAATCTGATGAGAGATCCACCGATGTGACATGCCCCCCCATGCCGGCCTGCATTGGCCATCTGGCATTCCGGGCATTTTCCCGGTGACACCATGGGTTTGTGGGCGGCAAAATTCATCATGCCCCCCCCCCCCACTTACATATCGTTGGTATGTATGACTGGGAATTTTAATCCCAGTCCAGCCTCAGCCCAATGCAATCACATAGCCATATAGCAAAATCACATGTTCGAAGGCCCCCCCCCCCCCAAC
>JAODLC010000088.1:2678958-2686437 GCA_026781145.1 Hippopotamyrus pictus | reverse complement strand
TTTCTCAATTATTTGAAAAACTATGTAAGCTAGTATTTAAAATAACACACATACACACACACACACACACACACACAAGAGCTAGCTTACCGGAATCAATATCCGAAATGGCTTCGTTCCCTTTTTCATCACGGTGTTTGCATTCTTGGGAAGCGTGAATTCTTCCCACTGGGAAAGAGTCGATATTTATCTGCATTACTTTTGGGTTCTTCGTCGGCTGTGATCATTACAGAAGGTGACCCGGCGTCAGGCGGCATTAAAATAAAAGCAATAAGTTTCACCTTAAAAAGGTTACTTACTCCCAGCTGAAACAGTAAGGCTCCACTTAATTTTATTGCCTAATGTCTGTTCTACCAAAACATGTAGCTTAGCTCTACATTATATCTACATTACTTAGCTCTACATTACAATACATCTACATTACTTAGCTCTACATTACCGTGAATTACTAGCTTCTGTTTGATTAGCAACATTTGCAATAGACCATGTCTAAAATCTGAATTCTTTCCAATAGCCTCTGGGTCACTGTGATCCTAACTGGAGATGTAATTGATTTTCATTTGCATGCGTAATATCAACCAATTAGATCTCTCCGTTTTCTTTAACGGAAGCCTAAAATGGAAGTTACTGGTGCATTATGGGAACATGTGCACCAGCAAGCATGTGCTGGAGGAGCTTCTCCTGCTGCAGGAACGTGGGCAGTCGGCAGCTGTCATGCTTCACAGATCCTGCAACCTGTTGAAATGATAATGAAATGAGGTCCATTTCATCAGGAGGATGAATAAGATGAATGTGAACTAATTACTGCTATAGCATGAATACATAAAGTCAGGGAGGGGGGGGAGGGGTAATACCATTTATACTAAGAACAAAAAATGTAGTTCTTCGAACTGCTTATCCTGGGCAGAGCTGTGTGGGGACCTGGAGCCTGTCTCTGCAGCGTGGTGTGCAGCATACACACACACACACACACAGGTTTATAATCATATCTTTGTGGGGACTCTCCATTTATTTCTATGGGGAAAACTCTAATCCCAACTATGACAGCCTTAACTCCTACCCAGTCCTAACCTTAAAAAAAGTAACCAGACCAAGTACAAGACTTTTGGAATTTTCAGTGTTTTGATTGCAGTCATAGATTTTTATAAAATTGAGTTTCCCCTTGTTGGTCCCCACGATGTAATGCATCTCTGACCCACACACACAGACACGCAAAGTCATAAGTGATACGCAAATTAAAGACACAAATGTGCCAGTTAGCAAATTCCCAGTCCTGGAGGCCTGTCGTCATTATTATCCTTATTTTATAGTAGGATGTTTGTTTTGTAAATTGCTTTTAACAGAAAGTAAGCTTGTTAGCATGCAATACTTCTCATTAAATGCCGTTGCCCATAACCATTAGCCACCTGTGCTAATGAATGTTCCAGTCTCAGCATTTCTCCTTCGTGTAACATTAGCCTGTCAGTCACAAGTACAGTGAGCCATTCGTTCGCAAATATAAAATACATGCATCTGCATTTCTTTAATATGTGCTCTCTGCAATGTGATCTGTTTCAAAGTCCACTGCCGGCCAAGTGACTTTTAGGATAGAATGTCTTTATTGTCATTGCACAGGTAGCAAGACAACGAAATCCAATCATCGCCTGTCTTGCTCTCCTGAGACACACACACACAGACATATACAAGGGAAAGCAAAGATTTGGGTCAGATCACAGGATCAGCCTTTTATCGAGGGTCCCTGGGGCATTTTTCAGGGTTAGGGGCCTTGCTCACAGACCCAGAGGTGATGTGATTACTCTTGCCAAGTACAGGATGTGAACTGGAGATCTTCCTGTCAGGCACAGAGGTCCAACTGGCAGAGTTACACAGTGCAATAATGTGTTTTAATAAGTGTTTCAGTCTCAATGGCATGCTATTCATACCCATGAGGTGAGATTGTGTGTGTTTGGTCCCATGCAGGAAGCAGCGTGTCTCTTTCGGCTCACTGGCGCCAGCAAGAGGATGACGTGGGAAGTGAGGCAGGCTGCCGGAGCAGCTGAATAATGACACGTGCGCAGGTGCACGCACTCCAGCCTGGAGTCATGTGACCTTCCAGGAGAGCGACTGGCGGTGCCACACAGTCTAGGTGCCAGTAAAACTCACGTGTCTGATTCTCACTGTGATGAAACCTCTCTCACTGTGATGGAATCCAGCTTGGGGTTCAACCTCTGGTATTGTCCAAAAAAAAACTCGGTATTAAAAATACACAAATTTGCCATACAAATTTCGCCTCTTTTCGTACATCTGAAGCCAGCTAAATTCATTTTTATCAAGGTGAAATATCCATCCATCCATACGTCCATTCATTCATCCATCCATCCATCCATCCATGTTCCATACAGGGATGTGGTGAACCTGCAGCTTTCAACATAAAACATAAACGAGGTGGACAAAATAATTGAAACACCTAACAGTACATTAATATTGCAGACCAAATAAGGAACAGAGCCACCCTTCGTCTGTTTCTCCAACATCAGACTTCTGTAGCTACTTAAAAGTCCATTTTAAACTCCTGTTTTTATGTGATGTGTTAGTTGTTTTGTCCAATCCATGTAAATTTTAAAGTCTAGTAGCAAACCATGTAAAATTGGTTTGCTTTGCTAACAATCAAATAGTTGTCGCCAATTCCTGTGTGCTATATCCAGGTATATGGTTATCAAACTGTAACATGTCTATAACAAATGTGCAACCCCAGGCTGAAATTTTTGTTAAGAATTTTCCTCACTCCTTTCAGTGTGTTTTCGAAATGACTCTGTGCTTCCAGTGTTGGAAAATACAATAACTGTTCCTGAATCCCATTTCCATAACAACAGCTCAGACCTTCAAGGTGGTTAAAGCATAAAATTCATTAAAATTAGTTGCCTCTAAAATATCCGGCTCCCTCCAGCAGGGGACCTTGGAGGCATGTGGAGAAACCTCCAAATTAATCAAAAACAAAATTAATAATTATTTTTAAAAATGATTGCAATAAAACTCATCTATTTTGGGACACATCACAGAAAATACTTCATGTTCGGTTAGGGATGTGGTAAGAAAGTAATAGAGATTGTATCAGTATCTGTAGGCCTAGTAAAACAAATAATGCTAGTTAATCATGGTTAACTAATCAATAGCTAATTAAATACTCTTTCCTGCAACAGAAAGAGCAATAAATCATTTTGTTGATTTTTCTACTATTAAGACATTTTACATTCACTCAGTCATTGGAATGATTATTGACAGGTATAAATCCATGAAGGTGCTAGAGCTTGCTCATTGTGGCACAGTAGATCTTAAAATGTAATAAATCCTGTATTAAGGATTAGAATATAATTGCCAATCTTACCAGGTGGAATCATGATATTCTTGTGTCACTGAGAAATTAGGTGACATTACCTGTTATTATTTTGATGCTACTGAGGTGACCCATGTATCTAGAGTCTCTACGTTTTTTTTTCCTGTCTTTAATGGCTTGGTGTTTTACTGGAGCAATTCCAACTTAGCACTTTAGTCAAGCATGCACAGCAAGACCATCGATCCTGAGGAAACATGGTTTCCTAGAACTTCAAAGAGCAGTTACCGAGGTTACGACTCTCTCCCTGAACATCGACCAGACAAAGGGGATCGTCGTCGACGTCAGAAAGACCAGAGGCTGGTCAGCAGCTGCAGGTTCTTGGGCGTCTAGATCACTGACTCTCCCCCCCCATGGTCTGTAAACACCAGCTGCACCCTCAGGAAGGCTCATTCCTGAAGAGGCTAAAGAGCTTTGGTTTGGGAACCAAAACTCTTGTGAACTTCTACTGCTGCCCCTTTGCATCATGGTGATGGTGGGGGGGGGGAGTAACACAACTGCTTAGGACCTCAAACTGCTACAAATTTATTTATTGTGTATTTATTTTCAGTCCCCATATTGCACTGTTTGGCCTCTTATTGCACAGCTTCTTGTCCTGTATTGTACTGTATTTTGCCTTGATTGCACTGTATTTTGCCTTGAATTACACTGTATTTTGCCTTGTATTGCACTGTATTTTGCCTTGTATTGCACTGTATTTTGCCTTGAATTGCACTGTATTTTGCCTTGCCTTGCATTGTATTTTGTCCTGTTGTCCCCCATGCACTTGTCCCAACTTAACCAGTGCACACCCTGCTGTCCTCATAAAACAGAGCGGCCATTTTTCCCTCCCTTGCTGCAAAACAGTGTCAATTTTCAATATTTTCATTCCTCCATCCATAACTGCTCCTGCTGTATGGAGTTGTGATGACTTTTGATCCCATTGTTCTTTAAACAATGTGGAAGCTCCAATGTTCAGCGAAGGAGCAGGAGCATCACCACAAAATCCTGGAGAGCGAATCTGAAAGTCAACAAGGTTTAATGCAAGGAATGCTGACAAAGCTCATACATTTTCAGCCACAAAGCCCTTAAACAGGAAGTGGAAACCGGGGCAAACAGGATGTTACCTCACACACACAAAAGATACAGATGCCACACAGTCAAATGGTCAGAATGTACTGGCATCTCACAGAACAAACTCTATTTGCTGTTTTATATGACTGTTGAGAAGAAAATTGGGCCACACAGCTGAGGATCGTCATTAGAGTGACTCAAACTAAGATTGAGAAGAAGAGATTTAATGTATATATCATAAATATATGCAAGGTATCTTAATATGACCACAAATTACCATTTTTTTAATGACTAGGGCAGCAGGTACAATATTATAATGTCACTGTGACGAATGGCTGTTCTTATCTGTCTCATCGTCATGACGCTGACAGTCTCTCCAGTGCTGCTTTTTGAGGGACGGCTTCCTCCGGCGACTCTAAACAGCTGCCAGACACGCATCTTGTTTCACGCAAAATTATGCGAGTTCTTGGCACACGATATGCAAATCTCACCGCCCCTGTGCTCCCCGTCACTTTCACTTGTGTTTTTATCAATTTTTGATGAACTCCTGGATATTCTAACTTAAATAATCTATGAAAACGATACAGGGATTTATGAGTCACAGAACTGCGGCTCTGTGGGTAGCGCCATAGACTTACAACACTGGCGGTTTGATTTCAGCTGCCACCGCTGTGTGTGTGCACATCCTTCTTGTATTGTATTTTTCCACTAGGTCAGTGGTTCTCAACCCGGTCCTTGGGGACCCCTAGACGATCCACATTTTTGGGAGGGAGCAAGAATATGGGCCATCTGGGGCTCCCCAAGGACCGGGTTGGGAAACACTGGTCTAGGCATTCCACTGGTATTTATACCTTGCCGTAACACTCCACTTCAGGGGGCACAGATACTTAGTAATAACTCAGCTGTTACTGAAGTACAAATCATGAACAAATATACTGGCTACTTCAGATAAAAGATTAATCACGATTCATTAATGATGAACAAATGATGAGATCAGTATTCCACTTGTGTTAAACATGACTTGGTCCTTCAGTAGTTCACAGAGGTTTACATAATTAACAGACAGAGTAACAAATATAGTAAGTGTTTGGGATGAAAGATGCATCGCGATTCATTAATGATGAATTAACATCAGCATGTGACTAAGACTTAGTTTGTGATTAATTAATACGCAAGTAAGGGCACAATACTACATTATTTGTGTCCTTTCAGGTAAAGTGTTACCTAAATTGAGTTTGTGGCTGTCGGGTGATTCATAGGATAGACTGCAAGATCACAAGGCCAGGTCACATGACCAATATAGGGTTATGATGGCCCTATACAGCAGAAGCAGTATAGAAGATAAGTGGATTGTCTCAGTATAGCTTGCCAAGAGAGACTCATTGAAATGGTCGACAGCTGCACTGTACTCTCCAAAGATCCTCATCCCAGAGTACAAGGATCCAACACGTCATGCGCATTCTCGCAGCTGTGCACCTATAACAGTTTTTTGGCTTTTTCTCCTGGTAGGTCCTCATATCCTTTCACAGGAATTTCTGCAGTCCTGTAACGTCTCAGAATAAGGTCGACTCAGCTGAAAAATGACCCAATTTTCTAGGACCGCCTCCACCAAAAAATAGGGTATATATCAGTATATTACATTTCAAAGGGTTCATTTAATGTTCACATTCTGCAGGGTCGAGTATCCTGACTTTAAGAAATGATGCTGTCAGTTACCTTTAAAAGAATAGTCATCCTTGATTCCGGCATCATTCTGTATTCGCAAATGAATCTGCATCTCCTGTTTCTACATTTCTTTGGATATAGATATAGATAGATGAGATATGTTGTCTACAGTAATCAAACAGTATCAAATGGTGCATGCTGGGATTTACCATGTTTGTCATTAAAGTTAAATTAAGTGACATATTATCTTTTATAATTCACTTAAACATTTCTATCCATCTTCTAAACACTTTTCCAGTTGAGTTAAATATATACTATTACATTACCAGCAGTATTGTGCCCCGTAGCAACCCGTGGTAAAAAATACACCATTTGCACATTGCTACACATCGTTATACTTACACATTAAATTATATTTGTTGTGCTACCTGAATCCTCAACAATATAAGTTCCATAGATAACGTATATTTCTACATTTGGTGCAATGGGCATTTAATTTGCTTAATTTTGGGGTGTATTACAGTTGTTAATGAATTGATAGCAAGAGGTTACTCTCTGCATAAGTAACTGTTTATCGTCGTTAACGCTTTAAGTTTTAATTGAAGAAATCAAGTTCCTGTCCCTTGCCGGCTTACGGAAAATAAACAAACAAACCAACCATTTGCAGCAGAATAAAACAGCAACAAGATTTTCACTCGTTTTATTTAAAAAGTCCCAAAAAAATAAACCAGTTAGCACACATTCCATTTACAAAATGTCCGTGAGAACAGCTCATAGTTTTAATAATAAACTGATTAAGTAACATTTTTTAATATTCAAAACAAAAAAGCAAAAATGATAACATGAGTACAATTATGCCTCCCTGCCTATTTACGTCAGCGGAGGTTCATCCATGTATAGATCTTATTCAGATACAAAATTAGCCAGGACCTATGAACAAAACAGCTTTTAAGTACTTCTGTGTCTTATTGCCCAGTGTGTGTTGGCAAAGGTGAATTCGTGTGACTGCTGTACCTCTCCGGAGGTGAGATGAGAATATTCTATCACCGATTCAACACAGTCCCAGAACAGGTAGACAGCAGACAAAATCTGTAGCTCGGTTCCAAATTCAATATATATGTATATAATCGCACGTAAAATTTAAATGGATTCATTTATAGCACAAACAAGTGACATCACAGGTCAGATATCATGGCATAATCAATACCACCAGATATATACAGGCTCGGCTGTTTTTATAATCCATTTAGAAATATATTATCAGCTTCACTGATTCTTTCTTATCCAAACTAGATATACAGTAGTTATTTTAAGTGGCCATAACCACGTCAAAGGCAATTTTACTCTTATAATAATCTTATTTTTTTATTTTGTCTTATGTGTGAGAATAC
>JAODLC010000088.1:2656458-2673958 GCA_026781145.1 Hippopotamyrus pictus | reverse complement strand
TCTCATCTGAATTCAACCGTATATCTCTGCACACAATGCGATTTAGCTATTAGCTAGCAGCTGGTTAATAATCACCGTGCAGTTATAATTCAAATCAAGCAGAAAACGTATCAGACAACAGCAACAAGAATATCTTTTTAAACGGGTCATTCCTTAAGTAGTTACCTGATTTTAATATACAAACCCGGCAGACATGAGCAAAGATACATCAGGGTAGGTGGGATACCATAACAACATTGGACATATTGTTATACTATTCCACCCACCTTAATGAGGAGGCCTTGGGGGTGGCGATGCCGTAGCCCTTGGAGTCCAGGTTGCCCCCGACCTTCATGGTGTCGCAGGGCTTGCGCTGCTCGATGTACTCGTTCATGGTGGACTCCAGCAGGTAGGCGTACTTCCCCTTGGATTTGCGCACGCGCTGCACGCCCTCGGCCGTTTTCTTCACGAACACCGAGGGCTCGGCGCCCTTCATGTATGTCCACATCTTGTCGAAGAGCGCGATTTTCGACCGCTGCGGGGGACGGGTGGGGGGGAGGGGAAAGGAACGGGGTCGGGACTCCGGTGTAATTACGTAGTCTCAGTTTTTGAATAGGATGTTAAGAAAATAAGGACACGAATATGACTGAGCACAGGCATCAAGTATAGCACAAGAGATTAGAGCCTGGATATAAATAAGCTAACAAACAAATAAATCAACTCTGAGTTCACAATATTATTCTATGCTTTACGTTTTCCAGTCCATTATTATAATACTATACATCCATTTCTTAACCATTTATCCTGTTAAGTGTTGCAGTGAATTTTATTCCGATAAGCTCCAGTAGCTAAAAAAGTAGAGCACTGCGCTAATAACGCAACAACGCTAACAACGGTTCATATCCTTGAGAGCATGCATAAATTGTAACGCTTCCCTGTACTGTAAATCACTTTGGATAGAAGTGACAAGTAAACATATCCCAGGAAACACAGGGCATATGGCTGTGGTACACCCTGGACAGGTTGCCAGTCCATCACAGGGCAAATTCAGGCACAAAATTTAGAGATGTAAATTAGTTTAACTGGATGTCTTTGGACTGCGGGAGAAAATCGCAATGTTCAGATGATACCCTCAAAAAAGGGGGAAATCTTGCACAAGTGATATGCCCTGAGCCAACTGCTGCAACCAGATTGAGATGCATGCCCTTGTGTCCGTAAACGTAATGGCCGGTGATTTTTACTCATTTCATTACACCAAGCCAAGCGGCACTCTTTCCCATTCAAATACACTGCCATTATCGATTTTACAGCCCGGTTCAATATATTTAAATGAAAGTGAGAGCTGGAGGAGCGGAGTGTGGAACCACAGCCGAACTAATCACACCTGTGAAATGTAAGGAACCCGGCAAGACCATCAGTAAGATCAAGAGGCACACTGAGACCTTCAAATTAAAATGGATGGCTAATTTCCTACTCTTGTTAAAGGGACAGAAGGATATAGAACTAAGAGGTCATAATGTTATAAATTTATAAATGAATAAATTCAGTCCCATTCAAAGCAGAGGTGTATACAGGGGCGGAGCTACATGGGCACTGGCTCCAGCTGAAAGCTGATTGGTCCCCAGACTGCCTCCTCCGCTGTCACTCCAAATTCAAAACATATCATTGGCTATTGATAAGGTCGGTTTGTCTATAGGAATTATGGCCCATCTTATGTCCCCCACCTTAAAAGTTTCCTCTGACTTTCTCTAATTGTCAAATGGCCACTTAATCACTGGGACATGTAAACCAAACACTGAATTCAATAGAGAAGTGTACAAGATTGTGAGGGGCAGAGGGAAACCGCAAACTTTAAAGAGCTTTTGGACAAATAGACAAAATTAGGTCAGTATAAACCTAGACATACAAAACAATGTGCACGCAAATATTTCTGCTGGAGACGCAGTTGTAGTGCAGTAGGTGAAACTGTGAAGTTTTAAATGCTAGAATTGTAAAGCTCTATCCTGTCAGCCCAACGGTTTCGGAAAGGATGACATAAATACCATAACATAGCCTACACTGGATGCAAGGGTCGGCTCTGAAAATAGCTAAACGGTAGAAATGACTGGCAAAAGGGGAACGGCTTAAATATTAAGCATCGGGCGCACGACAGTAAACAAGCAGAGGTGTTTTAGGGTAACATCTGATGGCCAGTGACACAGAAACTCTCCCATAGTTAAAAATGCAAAGCATTGAATGTCATTAGCTATTAATACAGCAATATATCGTATAAGATTATATCATGTGTTCCTGTATTTACAGGTACCAATCGAAGTGTAAGGAAATGCCGCTTACCCTAAAGAATTCTTTGGTTGAGCCTGAGTCTAGCGTTCCATAAGCAATCTCTGTTTGCTTAGCTAGGTCCTCTGCACTCTCAATGGGTGACACCATCCTCTCGACGGTCAGGAAGGCAGCTAAGTTAGCCGTGTAGGACGATATAATGATCAGGGTAAAGAACCACCACACCCCGCCAACAATGCGGCCAGAGAGGGATCTATTGACAGACGTGGGATGAATTCACAGGGATGAAGCAGAAGTCAAAGGGTTAGTAGGTTCGCAGGGATCCGGACAAGCAGAACAATTAGCAAGAGAAGCAGTTCAGGCAGGATTTCGAGAAAGTCTCACTGAAACCAACGACCAGCTGCGCATTTCTAGTCCCTACCACGGCACAAACCATTAACCCTGCAGGGTTTACTTCCAAGCATAAACTGTGAATATAAGCAACACGAAAGACACTGTGAAGCAAAGACATAACTAATCAAATTAAGAGATGTCTTTCAGGTGAAGTAACAATATTACTAAAAAACGATAACTTTATGGCCAGCTATACAGTGAACAAAAATTTGTAATAATTATATACACACACCAAAAATGAAATAGCCAATAATAACAAATATGCATCTATATGTAGATCAGGGCGAAAGCGTGGAACAGAGAACTTGTTGAGGCAAAAAAATCACGGAAGGTGATGCTGTCATAACTGAGCTTAGTTATGACATAAAGCACAAAACAGCACAGACTTTGACAGTAAATTGGGACTTATAAAGCGGCCATGATGTAACTGGAACAAGTCATTACTCGTCTGATCGTTTCCCCCTTCAGATTGGAATGTTAATCGACGGTTTGCAGATAAGATCTGGAAAAGCACAGCTAACATGAAAAAATAAATTAATTAGCCTGACGTACACTGGAAAACAAACAACGCAGGAAGCTGAAAACTGTTGTTAAGTAAAATAAAACCCTTGGCATAAGTTACCGTCAAGTTGCATTTGTTGGCTGAAAGGTCAAATGTATGGGATCAAATGTAAATGCTCAGAAACAAAATATTCTAATATATTAGATGGAAAGTCAAAGGTGCTCTCTCTGTGGTTTTGGCTGCTCTAAACAAAATGGTGGTGCTAGGAAACATCATGGAGGATAACACAAGCAGTGCCAGGCCTGGCTCACACCCCTGGAGCTGGAGGTTATGAAGCCAACTGAGGGAAGAAGGTAGGCGTTGACATTCATCACGGAACCAACAGCAGGTCTAAGAGACGGGGCTGCAAGGCGGCACGTTGGGAATATGCGATAAAAACACGATAACCCTCCAAGGAGCAAATTGAGAGCAATTTCATGCGACTAGCGGCCTGGTCTTGGTGTATTCATGCTCACAGAAGGAACACTTAATTGGAGTCAAAATTAAGAAAGGCACCTCAATAGAATAGAATTTGTCCTGTGTCTAGTCTTTGTTAAGGTTTGGTCCAAGCCTCTAGTCCTTAACAGAGAATGGTATCCATACAAGGGAGGATCTGCAGGAGGTAAATAAACATCCGGCATAACACCAGCCGCAAACCTTACATGCAAGAAGTCGAGAAGCACGAGGGACAAACCTTGGCGAAATATCGCATCCTTGCCGCATAAAGGCACCAAGGGAAAACCAGAGACTATTAAATATCCCAAACTCGTTAGTCGACTCGGTAGTTGGCATCTGTCCGTCTTCGTACTCCTCAGTATGCCATTCATAGGGGCTGAAGCGACTGACTAAAAAGAGGACCACGCTGACCCCGATGTAAGCGAACACGATGCACATCCAGATCTCATAAGCCAAGGGGTCTAAGAAGGAGAAGACTCCCGGCTTGGACTTCTGCGGCTTCTTAATCATGATGGAAATCCCCAGGCTCATGAAAGGCTTCGAAAAGTCGATCACTTCTTCTCGTACCAAGGTGATCGTTAACGGAGCCACTGCTATGTCTGCTTTCTGCAATTAAAAGAGGAGGAAAGTTCAGATCTCTGAAATATAGGACCACCGAGGTCACAAGACGTGCGTTTTTCGTTTCTTGACAAATTTTAGTCAATTCATTCAAAGCCACTATAAATGAATTTTATGCAAGTTTTTGTCAAGCGGCGAACAGTTATTCCCTTTTTTGTCTCCTTAATCACAGGCACATAATTAAAATTAAACAAATTTATCATGCAAATTAATCATAAGCTGGCACATGTGTGTATTACATCACAGTGGTGACATCATGTTGATATTGCGTTTGGCCCTCACCCCATACACTAACTCTCCAACCATCCCATTCCAGATCTTTGTCTCTGCATCTCTGGCCCCGTATTTCCCATCAGCCACTATTCTCAGCTGGTACTTGAATCCGCAGTGTTTCGCTATCTCAGCAGCAAGATCCACGCAGTAGCCCTCATATCTGTCATTGTCGATGAACAGTTCAGAGTTCTTCTTAAGCATCACATAAGGAGCTTCCTAAAAAAATACAAACAAACATCACACAAATATTGCACTTCTGTGTCGTTTTTTTCTATATGGGGAGAAGCAACCTTGCCATAACTGTTGGTTCTAGAATCTCATGATTTCTCTCATAAAGCCTGAGTAACATTCCTCAGGTGTGGACTGCCCCCCCCCACCCCCCCAGAACCACTCAGACAAAGCTGAGAAACAAACTATTACCAAAATTGTCGTCACGACTACAGTTTTGTTGTCCATTCCCAACGAGTCGTTTCCGCCCATTTCGGATTTTATCACGACCATTTTGTCAACTTCGTTCCAATATCCAATCTAAAATAAAAAAAAATATTCATATTTATAAACATACACATGTAAACAAACACTGTACAATAAGACATTGCAAGAGAAGCTGGGTTGATCCAGGTATAGTCAATCTAGGTCAAATATCCCGAACAGGACCACCCCTTTCCCGCGATTGGCCAAATCTATCACAGAGGAACCAATCCCCCCTTTTATTCTGGCTATGGAGCTGCCTAGGGCCCCTGAAAAAGCAGATCCGACCCTGCAGAGAAGCGTAAGGATGAACAAAATTTATTTATCATTAGGACTAGCAATGGTGAATTTTAATCGAATGGATCAGCTAATTTGCGCTCTGGGGAACAGGGTAAAAATAAAGTAATAAGAAGCAGCTGGATACAGTAATAACAGCTACAGGTTTGTCAGACTCATTATCATCCAGGGCCAAAATAAGATTTTACCTTCACGGGACCATTGTTCTTCAACTCCATGATACCAACTGTGTAGTTGATCCTCCTGCCGTTTACGTCAAACTGGATGTTCCCGGTTAGGCCCTCCACACGGACCTGTTTGGCAGGGATAATTTGGTAATAGTGCTTCTCGTCAAGCGGCACATATGCCCCCCCTCCACGAGAGGCCCTTGTTTTCCCTTCCCAGGGAGCGAGGGCACGAAGCGGTAAAGCGAGTCGCACAGCGGGGCCTGTGTGTTTATCCAGAGAAGCTTAAAAAGCCTTCTCCTCATCAGAGGGCTCCCTAAGCGGTACTGCGCTCGTTACCTTACCAGACAGCACATTAATAGGGCCAACTAAAGCACAGGAAATGGGCCCAAATCACCTGTTTGAGCGCCCGTTCTATTTCCACGCCCTGTACCCAGGGAACGGCGGGATTGGCCAGGCAGTCGCCATTATTGCCCCTCCTGGTGATGTCGATCTTCTGCTTGTGCAGGTGACGGAACGCCTCGGTCATCACCTGCACGGAGTCGTAGGTCAACGCAGACGTGTACTGTGCCAGCGAGTGGGTGGGAGATGGGGGGTAGAGGACAGGGACCACGTAAGACCCAAAGTCACAAACTCAAGTCTTAATTGCGTAACTGTTGCCAGAACAGATACAAAATGTCTCACCCGAATTCTGCTGTCAGACCCAGGATACTCTTTCTCCTCTAAAGCCTCCCATCTCTGATCAAATTTGGCCACTACGGGATTATCAAAATCCACAAGCTGAAATCCGGATACGTTTGCACCCCCATACTGAATTTTTGATAAATCTCCATCTATGAAGCCCTGGGGAAGAAAACAAAAGTTAAGCGAAAATGTGCATTAAACACTTATGTAACGGCTGGTATTTTTGTTTCGTAATGTTTAACAATTTCATTAACGATTCCTTGAACTTTAGAATCGAAGTATCTGCTTCTGAAAATATCCAGCGAAGAAATGGACTACCAAGTTTGCAATGATGTAATGATATCCCTTAACGTGTCGTCCAATCGTGATAACCTAAAAAGGCAAGCATAGAGATCAAAGTTAGCGATAGCGGGAAAAAAATGCTATATTTCAGCAGCAGCCAAGTACATCTGGAATGATCCAATTTTTGTTTGGAGCTAGCAATCATTGGCACCATACTGAAGGATTTAGTGGGATGATATGCACGTGCTGCTACAAAATCTACGAGAGGGTATTAGTGCAGATGTAATTGTGGCTTCCCAGAGCTTCAGCTATTGAACATTTCGTGCACAGTAGACAAACCGCTGGCAACCCGTAGAAACTACAGATAAAGACATTACAGCCCATAAATAACCTTAAATACTGTTACTGCAAAGTGTTAAGCAATTTTATTTTCTTTTTCGGCTGACTTTTAGATGCGTCCAAAACCATTTTTTGCTGAATTATTACAAGAATATTACATCAACGTGTTAATGCACACAGTAACCTATCACAGTGTGACTGAACCTTCTATGGCTTTTTAAAGACATTTTTAAATACCATAATAAACAAAAAAACAAACAAAATAAAAGCATATAAACAAAAAAACAAACAAAATAAAAGCATATAAACAAAAAACAAACAAAATAAAAGCATATAAACAAAAAACAAACAAAATAAAAGAATTCCTTTACGAGAAGTCTTGCATTTCAATTAAACACACAGCGAAAGTAGAGTCAAACAAATTCCACACCTGGTCCATGATGTCTTTGACCTTGTCTTGTTCACAGTCCAGAATGACCCGCCTTTCCTTCTTGATCTCGAGGTCCTGGAAGAGCGAGCGGTAGGCCTCGTCCTTTCTCTCGTCCTTGAGGTTGCCCACATTGATGGCGGTCACCTGCCACTTCCTCTCAGCGGCGGTGTCCAGAACCACCTGGAGCGTGGAGAGCCCTGCGTGGCCACAAACGACACGCGCTGTGTTGCGTGGCTGCCATCGCGCACTGGGCCGTCAGTCGCGCATTGCGAGTTCAATATGTTCCAGTAAACAAATGAATAATAAGCAGATCTATGAAAATGCATCTGTTCGGCTGTCCTGTTTACTGTGCTTTTGTACATGTTGTCTCTAGATATCTTACACGGGATGATCATGCCAAATGTATCTGAATCGGTTGTACATTTGCATTCATAGTAAAACATTAAAGGAAGAGGATTGTAGGAAGGTCTGGTAGGTTTAAATGACAAGGATACAGCTATTTTATTCATGACTGTTCAGAAAGACAGACAGACAGACAAATAAACAGAAATACCAAATTGTATATGAGGAACCTGTAGAAACACCAAAAGCTAAATATAGACAATATAGTTATGTGAAGCACATATTTCTAGAGGTAAAGGCACTTAATGCTCCCCACAAATCTAAGGATCTACAGCGATGTAGCAGTTAGACTGAATCACTCCCAAAGGGGTATCCTCCACCTCCAAAAACCTAATTTAATCACCCCTTAGACAGGAGACTGAAGCAATTTTCACGGTACCTGTGCCTCATTCACCAGTGTGATAATGAATCTAATTTATTTAGCTATTTCCCCCCGCATTCCCCCGACCCGGATAATCCATTCATACACTTCCCACAATTACTCAACATTCTGCCGCAGTCAGCCAATGAGCGGCGAGAGACGCAACAAAGCGTGGCGGCTCCACGCGGCGAGATTGAGCTATTTATTAAAGCCGATCCTCACAGGATTAAAAAAAAAAGTCATTAAAAAAAATTAAATGGTACCCAGACGCGACATTAAAGCTTAAGCAAAGACGGTTTTAAAACACGGTTTTAGTCGTAGTGAGATTCGGAGCTTCGGCGAAGAAAGCCGAACAGGTCCGACGAAGCTGCCCTCGTCGACGCGGAAGCGGCCGAGCTGCCATGCCGTCATGAGCTGCCGACACCCAGCTGAGCGGGAGCGTGTCCAAGGGCCACATTCTGTCTCATTGAATCATGTACGGCACGGCTGGCCTCATTTCTAGGGCTTGGAAGCTCGCGTTTACGGACAGTATGATACCGCATGATGCTAAACCTGTCAGGTGAGCCAGGTCCTTAGAAAAAAAAACATCATAAATCCCGTGTTAGTCATACCAGAAATGCACCGTGCGACAGAATAAGGGATCAAAACTTGGCAACGATACATATAATATTGATATTCTGAATTACAGTTCAATGTCAGTGTTTTCCTAATCATGCTGAGTAGAACATTATTCAAAATCTCTTCTCTGATATTTATGGTCACCGTATCCATCAGCCGATCTTCAACCAGTCTCATACCTCACACCAAATCCTAATTTATAACTAAGCATCTAATGGAATGCTGTGCACCTTTTAACAGGCAGAATCGAATATAGGAAAGGGCAAAGTATGGATTCTATGACGGAGCATTGAAACTGTACAGGATAGTGACAGAAGACTAATTGTATGTTAAACTCATACATTTTGATCGATTTGCTAAACCTGTCAAATGAATAAAAACATAAAGTCTTCATGGTACAAGAACCTTGCATCGTTTTAGAAATGGTGCAGCACTAAGTCAGGTCAATATCATGCATAAAATGGGGCCTGGTTCCGATTCGTGACGATATGCAGCCGATTGGATACAAGCGTCAGCATGTTGCAGCTGCCAGCACAGAATGTCCAGCATCAACCCAACAGAAGATGCTCGTGATGAATTGATAGTCACTGCAGCTACAGTGCAGATCTGATGCTCCAGTGAGGCAGAGCAGCTTACTTACATTTATTTACACTGCAGATGCTTTTACCCAAAGCGACATACGAGCGAGTATCAGAGAGTAGGGTCAGCCAGGGTTTCAGAGGCAATCGGGGTTAAGGGCCCAATGGTGATACGATGACTCTGCCAGCTACTAGACCTGAGGACAGGACCCTCCGGATGTGGGCACAGATTTCTTACCCAGTGGGCTGCAAACCACCCGCTCACTGCACACTGCCGCTTCAGGGCAGGACTGCTGCTACTCCTCAGCAGCGTCGAATGAGACCGTACTTGATAATTTGCCACAGCACAGTGAAATAGCAATTATGCGATGGCCAAGCCGGGGCAACGCTACCAGCTTCTACTCTTCGCATCTGCCAGGACTTTCCTCTCAGGACAGCATAGCCTCTCAATGGGCAAGTGTGTGTCTGTGCTGAATTTTGGAAAAATGTGTAATCCCTATGTCCTGCGACGGGCTGGCGCCCCAACCTGGGTTGTTCCCTGCCTTGTGCCCGTAGCCTCCGGGATAGGTTCCAGACCCCCAGCGACCCTGAATAGGACAGGTGGTTACAGAAAATGAATGGATGGATGTGTAATCCTAGTGGTGAGAGTTCCGACATAAGAACAACAATGAAATATGTCATTTGCACAAGTATATTTGAATGCTTCTTTTTGTATATCCTATCTTGCATGCACACGCACAGTTGAAATGGAGGCTTACGGTCTGAGTGCAGGGTCAGGTCATTTATATAATGCCCCAGAGCATTTTAAGACATATGATAATCCTGCTGGGGTGGGATTCAAACCAGCAACCTTCTGATGACAGGCACATAGGCCTAACCCTCTGAGACACACATCTCCCCCCAAACAGCTGTGTTACAAAGGGGTTAAATGGATGCAAACCTCTCTGTCCACGTAAGAAATCGTAAGAGCCCGTTCTGTTCCATTCAGGCATCATAAATGACCAAAAGTAATTAACAATTATCAACTAACGGAGGAGTACATTCACCCCTCAGCCTGGAACACCTGCTTCATCTTCACTTCTTACAATCACATATCCAGAGTAAATCAGACAAAGAATATTTTCATTTCATGTTATCTCCATTTCAATAATATATGCAATATACGCAAATGACTTTCATATTTTTTTATGAATATTAATTTATCTAATATTAGGTCTTTGAAAAGAATTACAAATCACAATACTGGAAACGTTACTGGTAGTACAGAAGTATATGACAGATTATTTAGCTATTTTATGCATGAGTTGTTTTGATAACAGTTATAGAACTATCATCAGCTTCACGGGCATTTTGACTATAACAAAAAAAAAAAAAGTTATGACTAAAATAAACAGAAAAATAAATGTTAAACAGCCATTGCTTGTTTTGGCTGAGTAAATATGTGTTTTAATACAAACGAGCAGGGCTGTTCACGCAACATTAAATTCAATTTCTTCCCAGGCAATATCACAACCAGGCCGTGTTCCTGCTAAAGCAGGAATGGCAAAATCAGCAAAAAATATTAAAAGCAACTAAGCAAAGGAGCAAACATAAGCATAACTTAATGCTAATAATGACGAGAGTACAGCATTCCTGACCTTATGCTGATATCATACGTCTAAAAATACAAAGTTGCAAAATTGATCAGAACAAAGTCTTCATGCATATTATTGTTTTTATAAATGTAGCATGTGTAAAGTAAGACTACCAAATAAGCAATGGTTATTTATCTAACGACAAAATGTAGCATTGACTGGAATATTGCACACGATTTCCAGTTCACTAAACAACTTCTCAGCAAACAGTAACCAAACTATATTTCTTTGTGACAGACATTTATCCAAATATTGAAATTTAGAACGCCATTATTGATCCACTTTAAGTCTCTGTGCCCGGAGGTTGAAGTTATAGTTACGCTGGTCATTTTTCATTCTGGATATTTGTGTGCAATAATGATGTTTTCAGTGAACAGGTTTGGCAGTTCTGCTTGTTTGTCAGGCAGGGTTATAACACACATACACAGCAGAAGATGTTTGATGAAATCAATAAGCATCAGTATATTCATAATTTTCTACATATAAAATTCCGGGTTTTTCTACTTGTCAAGAATATTAGCATTCACTGCAGAAGACTGCATTATGTTTATAAGAAAGCTAAAACCAGTATGTTAAAATCCTTCTGAGTATGATAAATCACAAATGAATTAGGAATAACACACAGCAGATTTGTTAATAGTCTATTCATTAAAGTCCACAAACTATGAGTTCTGTAGTGTCTTATACAGCCATATATGGACAAGGGGAGGGCCAATGTGGAATGGGGGCAGGGCAAGTAATGAATAAGTAATTAATTAGTGACTTACCTCTGTCACTGTCGTATAGATAGGCAAACTTTTCCCATTTATAGTATTCTATCAAACTGAGAAGAGGTCCTTTGATGTCTGGTCGCATTTGTAAAATAAACTGCTGTAATCCATCCACAGGGAAGCTTGGCGTTATGAAGGAGACGTGCAGCGTTTCGCAAAACGACGTTATCGTGTTGACCGACTTCTTGTCGTAAAATCCGAAAATGGCATAAACACCTCTTGAGTATTGTGAACAGACTGCAAAAAACAAGAAAATAAATTTGCATTATTTTTATCCATTGATAACAGCTGCACATGTGACGTGCAACTTAATATATTGTGTAATACCTTTTAAATATTCATATGTACTGCATTAAAACTCCCAAAATCAAAAGCAAAATCTTTTGAGGTGAGATTATTCGAATGAATCGGGGCAGTACTAATTGTTTCGAAACTAACTGTCATAGTGAACCAATGGACTTGTTTTCATGCACAATAATGTTAAGTCACTGTGTTGTTATATATACATAGTGTTTCGCATTAAACAGAACGGCCAGTATATTTACATGATCAATAAAAAAAACATTGGACGGTTATGACAATAACATTTAAACCTGTTCAGGCAAAATCTGCAATTTTGGTTACTGTCCATGAATCTACACTGTGGCCATTTCAGTTCAGTCAGGTTTATTGACTGGTGAATATATTTAAACCTGCTAACTATAGATTCATTTCCCCCGAGACTAAACAGTAGGCTTGGAATCCTTGTCTTTCTGACACTGACCAAGAAAATGAAAGTTTCCACCCTGCCATTCAAACATCAACCGCGGCACTGAAACTGATATGGCATTACGTTGGTCGTAATACTGAGGTCCCCTGCCCTCCAGGATTATACGATGGCTACCTGCCATTTCTCTTTTTGTTAAAGAATCTGCCATTGAAATATAAAAGGTAACATTTCCATTTTCATTATGATTGTCTATTTAAATGTAGAGCCTTTTTGAGAGTGTACAGAGTAAGTCACATTGTTACTCCCCCATATCTACTTACCTTCCTACTGTAAATGCTAGTTTGGAAGCCCAACTTTATGGTTTAATATAGGCTAAGGTGGTATTATGGTAATACAGTATTTTGGGTATACCTTGATAATAAATTTAGTTTGGCAAAATGTGTCGGTGGGATAGCTTTCAAAAATACTGTCAAAATACCTAATATTGTAGTATGATGTCTGGACGGTATGGTGGTATGAACAATTACTGTAGATACTGCCCAAGTCTAGCATAATGCTGTACTTATATCTATACTATACCATGACATAATGCTTGACACCTCTGAAGCTTCATTGACCTTCTACATCTTTTCTATACCAATGGGACCGTGTATACCTTCTGTGAGGTTTCTGCAGAAGCAGGCCCGTTGCCTTGTTATTTTAACCTTGATTTTGCTTAATCTCATCAATCAAGCAAGCAGATGCACATTTAAAAAAAAAAAAGATGAGGATAAACGTCAGTGAGAACTTTTGAAAGACGCTACGTACTTAAGCACTGGTGTCCAGGCCCCCACACCATACCCAAAAGGTACAGCATCACCTCCTGTTCCTACTGGAGTGATATCAAATGTATATATTTAGCTGCCCTGATATGTCAGCTCAAGCAGGGAAAAAAAAAAATTTTTTTGTGATTTCCAACAGAGGTAAGGGGTACATGCTGATTACAGTGCATTGCCACACCCACCACATAACGAACCACCTCAGGAATGAGAACGAGCGCAGTCGGCGATACCTCAGCACCACACAACTCCGAAAGGATCAGTGTGAGTTTCCCCCCCCAGTGGCTGGAGTACCAATCCTTTCACCAACCCCCAGATTTCCCTGGAAGTTGGAGTACCTCCTTACAGGGCTGGATGTAGATTGACATCATACCCACGATGGAGCAATTGCAGGTTAAGGGCCTCACTCAAAGGCCCAACAGAATAGGATCCCTGCTGGCATTCTCAGGGTTTGAGCCAGCAACCTTCCGATTGCTAGCACAGATCCCTAACTTCATTGATCATTCCATTTCCAACAGGCTTGACATGAAACAACATGCTCTCTCTCTATATATACAAAATAGTACTGCTTTATTCCTATACAACACACCATTGATACATTTCTAATATGTCATTACCCATAATCCTCTTAGGTCTCTCCATCATTGATTTCCGTATAAGTTGTGCCCCAGTAAAGCTTGTGTTTTTGTCTTACTACATACACGCTTAGTTAAATGCATTTTTTAAAAACAAATCCTCCTCAAGTTTAACTAACCTTGTCTTCATTACAACACTGAATAAACGGATGAATGAAAGTTACATTTATATAGTGCTTTTCAAGCCACTTCAACCACACCAGCACTGTGCAGCATCTGCCTGGATGATGCGACGGCGGCCGTTCTGCACCAGTACACTCACCGCACAGCAGCTGAAGTGGTGAAGGAGCAGGAGAGAATTCACCAGTTAGATAAAGGGGGTGATTAGGAATCCAGATGTGGTAGGACCACAGTGGACAATTTTAGCCTGGATATCTGGGTTCCACCCCTACTCTTTCAAAAGATGCCCAGGGATCTTTTATGACCTCAGAGAATCAGGACCTCAGTTTTACGTCCCATCCAAAGGACGGCACCATCTTTACAGTACAGAGTCCCCGTCACTGCACTGGGGCACTGGGATCCACACTGACCACAGAGTAGACTAACCTGCTGGCCACATCAACACCTCCTCCAGCAGGAACCCAGCTTTCCTAGCTGGTCTCCCATCCAAGTGCTGGTCGGGTCCAAACCTGCTTAGCTTCAGGTGGATTATCTAGTCTGAACTGCAAGTGGTATGACACTGGAAAGGAAGTACACGTTTTTGCAATAGTTTTTGTCACATATAGCGAAGGAACATTCACTTCCCCAGCACCGAATCCTTAGTACGTCACTCACAGACCAGCCGTTATCATGCTTATGTGATTTAACTCGGTCAACGTCAATGTTGTCAAATCAGCCTATAAAACACTTTTCAAAAAGCAAACCATAACTGATATATACAGAAAATGTAGCCAGAACATATACAGATATATTATACGACATGCAATATTAATACGTCTCAGTCATTTCAATTTCTCCCTCCTACAGTCTAAAAATATGCACTTTGGTGAGTTGCTGTCTCCAAATCGCCCATACTTGTATTGTGTGTGTGAGCGTCCTGCTGTGGACTATCCTGCCACCCAGGGTGTCACGTGCTTTGAGCTCTATGCTTCCTGGGATAGGGTCCAGGATGGCCACGGGATTCAACTGAAGAAGTGCTGATGGATCAATGTATGATGTTTACAGGAACTGCAATGAAAGTGGACGCTTGCTTGAACACTTGAGATCACATTTACTAGTTTGCATTCCGGTTTTGCCTCATAGGGTTCACGCTATTTTTCACCCGCCAGGGTCGCGGGCCTTTCGCGAGCGTTCTGCCCCTACTCTGGCACGGGCTGTATGGTGGCACGCACAGCCCCACGGTCCCACACAAACACCTCCAGTAGTGGTTCTCAATCTTTTCGCAACGCAGCCAAAATTTTACCATGCCAGCTCAGTCACGGTCCTATATCAAGTGCAGGTCAAAATTAACACCACGCTTGCTACAATTTGACAATTGAAAACAAATGTTACTCATATGAAATAAGCCATTCTAACAGTTTAAGTGGGAAAATGGGTTAATAAATTGTAATAATATATATTGTAATAATAATAATAATGGAAAATCAACTTCTAAATGCCTCTGTGACTTCGAACAAGCAGTTCATCGCACAGAACAAACAATGGCTTGTATTCACCATGTTTAACAGTTGTAGGTAAAGCTAAAATTGAGAAAACCTGGGTCATACACCCTTTTATATCGTCTCTTAGGTTCAGAAGAACATTCAGCAGAAGCCGGTGCTGCTTGGTCTGGTAGATTTCAAGAATTTGTCCATATTTATACTAGCTAATGTTGATGGTGGGAGTTTAGCGCTGTGATCAAGCACACAGTGCACTGTGTAATTTATGCCAATCGATTCTTATTGCACAAATCTGATTGGATGTGCCAGTGAACTCTAAATTAAGCATCTGTGGTGTGGTTTCTTGGGTTGGTTGAGTGTTCGCTAGTTTTGCACCAAATAGTTGCAGACCCAAGACCTGTTTATACTGGTTAATTCTAGAGCTGGGCTTGGGAAATCTGATCATAGATCAGTATAGGAGCTTGCTGGTTTTCAAATGCTTACATTTCCAACTCTGCCTCACTACCCTTTCAGAACTTGTTGAGAATCGGATTGAGAGTCGCTGACCTGCTGCATTAGAGGATTCTACTTTGTCGTCTCAGTTGTCGATCTCAAATATAAAGAGTGTGGGTATAGATATACGATACTTCGGTTAACAAATAGGTATTGGGCGAAGTTGGCGCAGCCTTGTTGATTTCTCCCTGCCAGTATTATATGATGTGGTTGCTGCACACATTCAGGAGAACTTATGGAGCAATGTCACCAACATCAGTTTCACTACAGGTTTCTGAAGCTCCGAGGTTAACCAGGTATCGGCATCTGTAATATTAGACAGAAATATAACGGTCACTGGTATCAGCCAAAATTTCCACATCGGTGAACCACTAAGTGTAAGCATCGCTTATTCTGCCGTACATTTTAATCAGTCATAATGTTGAGGTACCATTACAATCAGGCATGAGGAATGGCTGCCCCATCTGAGATTTTGCCTGGATCATTGATTTGTCATTTGACCAGCATTTGTGCTATTCAAAGAGACCATTTAGTGTCACTGCACTATGGACAGCTCTCCAGAAAATTCTTTAATGCCCCTGCAAACGTGATTGATTCATTTTAGTCCTACGAACTACTGACGTACAAAATAATCGATACTGTCAGACTGCAGAAGCCTTTTATACTAAGATGATATTGTTGATTCTTTTTATATCTGGCCATACCGGTATCCCTTTTAGGGCGTTTTCCAATCAGTGCTTTAGATTCTTTATCTCAGCAATCCTGATTGGTTGGCCGCTTATTAAAAATGGATGAATGGACCACTAGAGTTTGTCTAGAGTTCATGTATAGAAGTAAAGGGTTTCACAACAAAATGCCAAAATATTAAATACAGCATTAGCAAAACAGACTATTTCAAATGAATAAAGTCAGCAGGGAGGCTTGGGGGGGGGGGGGTCATTGTATAGCACTATTGCCTGGCACCCTCATGTGGAAGGACTTTGAATGTTCTTCTGTCATGTCGGTTTTCTCCAGGTACTTCGGTTAACTCCCACAGTCCAAAGATATGCATTTAGGCCAGCGAACTCTGCCCCTACCCTGAAGGTCATGTGTTCAAATCCCCTGGCCTGCTGAGTAATCATATTACCACTGGGCCCTGGAGCAAGGCCTTTAAACCCAGCTGCTCCGGGGAGCCTGTACTCTGACCCCAAGCTTTGCTCGCCTGTACATCTACATAAATAAATGTGATGTAAATGCACAATGTGTATGTATGATAAAGCACATTTATTTTTCACCTCATTAACCTTGTATGTTTTTTTATTTGAAAAATTAAGATATTCACACACAGATTTAACCTTAAGTTCATCTGCTACATTATACCTATTAACCATCTGAAACACTGAGTAAGCTAATCCCCTCTAGCAAACTTACTATAAGTCTCTGTCTGCTGTAACAGATGGACAGATCAACAATGTCCTACGTAAGTACGCTACAATTCATTACATTTGAGAAGGTAAGAGGAAATGCTGGCTAGCTTGAATATTCCTGATGGCCTCTAGACCACCAGGCAAGCTATTCTTAAATCTGTGAAAAAAGCAGATTTTGAATGGAATGACATGAAAAAGGGGGCGGCACGGTGGTGCAGTGGTTAGCACTGTTGCCTCACACCTCTGGGACCTGGGTTCGAGTCTCCGCCTGG
>JAODLC010000088.1:2641897-2656358 GCA_026781145.1 Hippopotamyrus pictus | reverse complement strand
CGTGCCCGTTGCTTCCGGGATAGGCTCCGGACCCCCCGCGACCCAGTAGGATAAGCGGCTTGGAAAATGGATGGATGACATGAAAAAGATAGCACAACACGCCGACTGGAATATAGCCATCATTTTTCTGAGCAGAGAGACATGTTATTTCTTAATCGCTTGTGGTGCCAACTATTTTTTCATGTGTTCCAGTTATGGAACAGCTGATAAGACACAACTGAGCCGCTTCGTCAACTTCCCTGACACCTCCCAAAGTGATTTTTGGACTGACAAAAGCTTTTCATTCACGAGATGTCACAGCTATACTACACACCAAGAAAACAGTGTTGCCACTAATATTGATTTTGACCTCTATGTACAGCATCAAACAAAATCATATTTTCATGCAGGTACGTGCATGAAGGTCCTTTTGTACAATAGCATCCTGTTCACAAGAACAAGATTTTTCCTCAGTCATTCTTTATGGCATCTAGTTTTACAGCTCAGGCTGAATTTCAGTCTAAGGTAAACAGACCTGACCTGAAATGTGTCCAGTAAATAAAACATTCAAAAGATTATGTATGTGATTTCAGTAACACAATAAGTAGAATATGATGATATTTCCCTGCATGCATATCCTGGTCTTAACTATCCTAGAATGGACTCCATTCAAAATATATTCATTTCAGGTAACATCCAACAGATCTGAGAGTAACGTTGTATCATCTGCATTCCGTTTAGCCCATTGGGAACCTATTATTTGTAACATTTTTTTTCTGATTAATTTATGGATTATTAATTATTATAGGGAACAAAGGTTATATTTAGCTGACACATAACATCTACTAAATGTATTCTTGTTAAGAAACAGCTAAACAGAAATTACTGGTCATTATAGGGGGAATGGTTATATATAGCTAATCACACAAATAACATTTACTATATTTATTCACGTTAAGGAGCAGCTGAATAGAGATCGCTGGTTGTTCTGTGTAACATTTAGCGGAGTGGATTTCACATGACTCCCGAGCCTTTGAGAATTTGCAAGTAAAGGTGCTAACCCGTCTACTTTTTGAGTGACAGTCTTCCTGTCCTGTGAATCTATTCAAGGCCTGTCCTGTGCAGTTGGGTTGTCGGGAATCACCTCAGGAACAGCACTTGGTCCTCACCTACGTTCTGGACTTGCCGAGACCCCCCTCGTTAGCTGAAGACAGATTAACCAGCTCGTTAGCCGGTTAATCTGTTGAGAATTCACCAGAAAATGGTCTACTGGCCCCTTTGGCGGGAGTGATGTCGAGCAAGACTCAATCGTAAGTTTCAGGTGTCTCTTTCTTAATGGGTGCTTCCTTCAGCAAAGCTGGAATGAGGGCATCTAGCCTTCAGAGAGACCAGCCCTTGCATGCATTAAAAAAGCCACGTTGAAATTATTACCAAAGCTAGCTGCTGCGTCCTTCCATAATCAGATCAACTGGATGGTTTATCGCAGGCTAACAAAAAGTCTGAATTCAGAATTATTACTTCAATGCACACAATTCAACAGCCAGTCCATGTTCATGTTTATATAGGCCTGTGTGTACACTGAAAAACATATATGTACGCATAAAAACTACAAAGGAGATAATTTTCATAAAACAGGACTCAGAAAACACGCAGAACTTATTTAATCTTTGAACATAATTTTGACATGTTTTGAGTTACAGTGCCATCTAGTGATGTTTATATAAAGTCTATATAACAAACACGTAATACAAATATTTAGCAAAAAATATACACAGATTTGTAAGTTAAACTTTCCCTACATAATGTATAGTTCAATGACAGCAACAACTTATCACCTTAGAGAGATGCAAATTATTTTAATTTAATAAGGATCAACAAATACATAAATCTTACTTAAAATTATATTAATTCATGATCAAAATACAGGATATAAATTATTGTATTACTGTAAATGTTTGTTTATTCATTAAACATAGACCGTGTCTGACAATCAGATTTAATGCATATAAGTAAAAGACTAGCTTAGAGGAACATAAAGATTATCATTCCTAGCCTGCAAAGTATTTATTGAATATTTTGTTAGAGAATTAGACATGAATAAGAAGATTCGTGACTCTCACATGTTTTAAAAATAACTGGGTTAGAGGGAAAGAAACATATTTTAATTACTTGAGGTTGGTGTGAAATCACGATTTTTAAATTTGGTGAGACAGCAGGAAATGTTTAATATAACTATATTAAAAGTATATGTTACCTATATATTGACAAAATCACTGATTTTGCGGTCAAGTTATGCTAACTGAAGTGATATTAATAACGTACTACGCAAGCAATAGCGAAAAATCAAAATAAATAAAGAAAAGTAGGTATTGTTTTAGAGATAGCTAACAACGTGGCCGGTGAGTGTGGAAACGTTATGGTAATCCATTTGCCTAAATGGGTCTAATGATCAGACAAACCCCAAGCAACGACATACCTCTGACTGCACTGATTGTTTATTATTATTATAGGGTATCGGTGGGTTATAAGGGTCATTTTGGAGCGACATTTAGGTCTGCGGCGGGACAGCCTTTACTGGGCTACACATAGGGCTAAAAGTCAAATGTCAGCGCCCATAGCAGCAATAATCAGATGAGCATAATGAGCACCTCAAACGCGGCCCTGAGCTCCGTAATTATGCATGTTAACACCGCGGACATAAAGTGTCTGATCAGATCTGAACTCCTGGCATGAATCAGCATCCCCACGATACGATGACATGCTGCGGTTTTAAACACAAATGACCTGCAAGCGAGGAAATTTGTTTCTATAAAGACCCACATTGAATTCTCTGGAGTGGGTGTTTTCCATGTGCGTTAATCCGTAAATATATATAAGACATAATGGATACCTGGTTATTTCGAGACGATTCAGCATCAACTACTATTTCTTAATTCTATTATGGATCATTTTAGCTGGAATTAAATGGCGAGAAACTGTAAGATACAGCATTGCACATCGATGAAAGGGCATTTTGAAAACGCCTCCATATAATATTTTTATGAACTGCGACCAGCCAACAAAATTCCCACGAAAACACCGCCGTGGGTGTGGAAAGAAGGACAATCACACCCCTGTGTTTCTTTCAGTCAGTGGGCCCGATTCTACAGTGCATTTCAAACCTTTAACCCGCCTAAAATTGTGACTTTGAGTTTTCTTTTATGGACCTTTATAGCTGCCGATGCTACCAATCTAGTTACAGGACATAAATGTACGGCATCGTCGAGATCAGGGAGTAATCCTCCCTGTTTTATCTGTATAGGCGTGCGGGGGGTAAAAGGGATCGAGCAAGGCATTTTAAGAGGCAGTATCTGATCATAATGGCTAGTTCTGATAAATAAATGAAAGGCCCTTTACAATTCTACATGGGACGATTTGTCATATTTAATGCCGTGTGAAATGGACCCCAACCGGCCTGTTATTTGACTTCTTAACATGCCTCTCTCTCTAACTGTTACTGTGGAAACCAACTTCGCCATGATCTTTCATATACCTGCCAATCATCGGTCCTGTACAGCTTACATCGCGACGAGTAGGATCTGTCCCCCTGCGATGCAAAACATTGAAATTGCAGCCCTGCATCGTCAGTGCATGAGGCGCATGTGTCATATGATCAGCCGATGGCTGTTTTGCGTAGTTATTGCTGGAACTTGATTAAAACGTGGATGTTGCATGGATTGCAAAATTGGGAGATAAACAGCGACAACAACAAAGATAAATATCACATACGATCAGATGCAACTCTGTCAAATCACCGGGGTCAGATACAAAACTGGTACTGTAAAACTGTAACTTAAATGGAGACGGATGTCCGTGGCTGGAAATGAATACCTGACTGTATGGTAGCGAGAGCCTGCAACAAACGGGAAACGCGTTTTTTTGAAGATCCAATTCATGTTACTCACAGCAATTGGTGACAGCAAAGCTGTTAGCCACTTCCAGATTGTCGATATGGGGCGTCAGCCTAAACTCGGTTGTGGCGAACTGAACCATTCCTATTCGAAATGCACTATACTCCTGGTCGGCGCCCCTCGGAAACAGCCCCCCTGCGGAAGACAGACGGATCAAACATCACATCCATATGGCCAAACCTGCTATGCATAGTGTCAATATACTACACAGTCTATAATTAAAATCCGTAGTATCCAAAATCATGTTAAAATAATCACCTGTACATTTAATTTTTTTTTTCAAGTTTTGATCTTATCAAGGATTTTCTGAAAAGATATCGCAATGGAGATTCGTTTACACATAGGTTAGTAACGTGCAGTGGAAAAAAAACCCTATTTATACCTACCGATCTGTACACTGGGAGAGCCACCAAACGCCAGTCCCCATAACACGACAATTAGGCAAGCAGAAAAATGCATACTCTTCCGCATTTCCAGTGAGGAGACTGTGACCACATCCACCGAATATTCCCTGGATATCAGCAATCGTCGTTTGTTTTTTTTTTTTTTATATATATATATATATATATATATATTTTACATCCTATTCATAATGAACGTGTATGGAGCAGTGGCGTCTCGCTGCTGGGTGACTGAGGCTGAATGAGCGCAGCTCCGGCTCCAGCGGAAGGGACGCTGCTGCGGATCTGTCTCTCTGTTCCTTTGCGGCGCTGTCCCGCTGAATCGGTACTTACGCTCGCACGCAGGAGCACTGCGCCCCTTTTCGCCGCCGACTGGAGGCCGTTTCAGCATCACGGACGAGGGGGGAATGTCAATGAGGGCGTGAAGACGGCAATAGAGACGAGATCTCTTCATCAGACCAGCAGGATCTGCCCATTCGTTTAGCCCATGTTGGATTTGTATAATCCTTTCATAAGAACGCAAGAATTATTAGTTACAGGACAGAGATGATGCAAGTCTAAGTTTTATCAAACAAGGGAGTGCACCCCAGGCTTTCAGAATTAAATTAGACTTATTGGGGGGGAATCGATATGTGACAATATACCGATAAACTGCACGTTTATATGTCAGCGCAGATGCAGAGTGGTCGAATTAAAACCAAGCCTTTATTTCATGGGTGACTGAAATTAAATTTATGCATAATAACCAAGGGCATACAAGAGAGTTTAATATCGGGGGGGGGGGGTCAAAGCCAATATATCTCATTAAACATGAAAACTTACCAATGCAAGCTATACTTTCTATGGAAATGTAGAATAAATGCCTTAAATAAAGAACAGAGTAACAGGACAGAGGTGCTTAAATGGTTTGGGTATAACCATCGCATGTACAGTGACTTGCAGCGAAAATATTGGTAAGATTATGCTCTGAGTAGGAGACTGAATGATTCAAAGAAAGCAGATATAAAATGAGAGTATATGCCATGAAAAAAAGCCGTGGCAAAAGCCAAAAGTTGTCTTAATCATACAGCTACAGTGACTGGTAGGACCATGGACAGGGCCTTGTGCAGGGAAACAACAGACACTAACAATCCATTGTTGCTGGACGTTAGCATTTCGCTAAGCCACGTTGCCTCTGGGATCCCAAGGCCACTGCTCACGGAAAACCGTCTGATCGCAAGAGAACTTTCACAAGATCTCAGTAACGTGTTCACGTTTCCTACTTAAGTACAGAGTGTCAAAACAGTTTTACTTGGATAGCGTAATTACTGACACAATCCTTCTTTGCAATTATTTAGCTATTATACAAACCCCTGTCATTCAAGAAGTGCATTGTTTTGGCAGACTCACCATGGAAGCCATTATACATTTCAGAAAGCTTATACATCCGTAGCCAGTTGTTCGTCAGTCCCAATTGAAATGAGTGCTAATTCACTGTATGATACATCCATCCATCTATTTTCCAACCCGCTTTATCCATATTGGGTCACGGGGGGTCCGGAGCCTATCCCGGAAGCAATGGGCATGAGGCAGGGAACAACCCTGAATGGGGGGCCAGCCCATCGCAGGGCACACTCACACACCAGTCACTCACACATGCACACCTACAGACAATTTAGGAACACCAATCAGCCTCAGCATGTCTTTGGACTATGGGGGGAAACCAGAATACCTGGAGAAAACCCCACGACGACACGGGGAGAACATACAAACTCCACACACATGACCCAGGCAGAGACTCCAACCCGGGTCCCAGAGGTGTGAGGCAACAGTGCTAACCACTGCACCACCGTGCCGCCCCTGTATGATACAATTCAAAGTTATTTAAATAGCATTCAAAACAATAAACAACAAATATACCATACAAAACAATATACCAATGAACCAGTCGGCATTCTTTTGAGAAGCAGTATGTATATGTAATTAGTCAGTGTGTACTGGCACAGAAGTGCATTCTAGAAATCCCAGAAGACTAAGCTCGTGGGAGTTTTTCTTACACAAAAATATTCTGAGGGCTGAAGGAAAAATGATTGATTATCGCTCTTATCGCTGCCACAGGAGATGGGACCGACCAATCAGATGTCTTGGTCCCGCTTCCTCTAGTTTCTTGGACCCACATCCTCAATATTCTGATTGGTCATCACCCTGAACCAATCGTTTTTTTCCTTCTGCCCTCACAATATTTTTGTGCAAGAAAAACTCCCAAGAGTGAAGACTAACATTACAGGAGCACCCTGTCAAGCACTGTAAAAGCTTGGTCAAGAATTGCAGTGGCATAGTATCGAGCTATATACATTCCAGTAAATGGGTCAGTGTATAGTAGAGGTCCATACCCCTGAAAGTTGCTGGTCCACGTCCCAAGCTGCTTAAGTCTGCTTCAGAAAAGTCTGCAACCTGAATTGATCCAGTCAAAATATGTAAGCTTCATAAATGAGTAAACCTGTCAGTTAAATTGGCTAAAAGCCTACAGTAAGTAAAGTAACTAAATCATAATGAGAAAAGCAGGATATAAAAACACTGGATTATAGATGACAAGCTACAAGTGGATAATGTTTTATTAAACACAGAGTGGATGTCTAATTCACTTCCAGTGAAATATATCTATAATAGAGATTCACATTGGGTTTAACACAGACACCATGAAAGGCAAAAGCATCTTGGTAAACTGTAGGTGTGGCGCCTAATGGGCAGGGCTGGGTGATATGACGATATTATAGGTAGTCGACGATATCACACAAGTAATCTGGTGATTAATTTCAGTATTATCGTTTATTTTTAAATTAAATAATCGCATATTACTTTTCTAGATATCGCCAAGCACTGCTAGAGACCATTCCTCTTGTGACATGAAAATTGCTGGTTAACGTGCAGAAGAATATCAGCAGAGAAACTGGGACTACAGATAAGAGCACCACCTAGGGGGGGGTGGAAGGTGAGATGGAAGGGCTACAGGAAGCACCGTGGAGGAGTGGAGCAGAAAGAATCGAGGTGAAGGAAAGTGGAATCCCTCCCACATTTGGCCAACTGGATGTGTGCGTGACTTTAAGGGGATTTTATTCATTGTCAATACATGCAACTCAACAATAATAATACTGTTTTTCTGTGGCACCGTTTGTCTGTCACTGCACCTGGGCAAAATAAATCACCATCATTATATCACCTCATCCCTGTCAAGAATTTGTTTTTACACCATTTCCCAGCTGCATGGCAAGAGATATCTTTGTGTTTTTTGAGAAAATGCCTTAACACACCTATCACGTTCAGTACCTCATTGCTGTCAGGACGCCAATCCTGACAGCACTGAGCACATTAAAATGAGCTTAAGAACAATGGGCAGTAATCATGGCACCGTGGCAGTACCCATACTTTTGTTGCCATTGTCTGCTCTGAAATTTACATTGTGTTACTGAAGTTTACTTATTGATTTTTACAATAACTGGCTTTGTGACACAATAGTATATGTCAGCATTGAAACTGGATCTTACTTTACTAGGCATTCTAGATCCACATGTGTGTGGTTGGGCAGCATGACTTACGAGTGAGCTATATACAGCTATGCATATGTCATATATGATGTTACTGCTTGCATTCTAATTGTTTCCATGGCGACCTGTGATGTCACAGAACTGCTACTGGACAAGGGGTGTTTCTCAGCACTAAGAACGCAAAGATTGTACTTGTGGTCCAGGCAAGACTGGTTTTGCTAACTTGCCTCCCAAGAATGAACTTGGGGCACAATGAATCAGGAGATTATTCTCGTTTGGAGAGGATGCAACCAATGTATCCTTGATATTTGGGGCAGGGCAAGAACGACATCTGGGAATTTTTACCGTCCTCTGTTCTTAGTATTGAAAGATGACATAAAACGGGTACACGAGAACACAAGTACTGTCAAGTATGCATATTGTGAAACACCTAAGGTCAGTAGAGAATGTTCTATTCTCTCCTTATTCTCTGCGCAGCTTACGGAGAGAGCAATGCTTTTGTTCTCGGTCCAAAAGTTATGAAGAATAAGATGGATAAAATTAAAGTTAAGGTCAAAATCAGCATCAAAATTAAGGTCAGAATAATGAGTGGAGTCGTCGAGGATGGGGGAGGATGATGGAGGAAAATGGGGGAGGATGGATGAAATAACCCTGGACAATCTTGTCATGTCCATAAAAGAGACACTAGCTACAGAAGTAGAGTGCATGAAGGCTGAAAAGGAGAACAAGGATCTCCCAGGAGAGGAGAGGCAGGCACAGCGGAATAGGCAGGATATGCCCACAACGGAAAGGTGGAGAACGGCTTTCAGAGGAGGCAAAAATTCAGAGGAGAGGTTGGAGGAGAATGGAAGGTTTTCCACCGAGTGCCTGAGAGGGATGAACTCCACCAGGGCTCTCTCATCTGAGACCCCAACTCGGAAGGAATGGAGAGTCGTTTTGGAAGAAGTCAAGGATGGAGGAGAATTTTGAACGAAGCCATGAGGCTCAGCTCCGTCACAAAGCCCTCCAGCATGACTCAGGGGGAGCATTTCCACTGGCAGCCCCAGTGCGACAGAAGGCCCAGGCGGGAGCCACAGCCCAGAGGTGAGCGGCAAACGCTGCCCCCTAGAGAGCAGGCAGGGAATAACACCAGGAGGCCTCGACTGGTTCATTTCGATCGAGTCCAGTAAGAAGACAGAGCTCAGTACAACGGAAATCGAGGACAAACACAGAAGTTCCAAGAACAGCAGCTGCGACATTCAATCTATAATCTCATGGGTTATGGCCACAGGAGGAAGGATGCTGTGGTCATTGAGTACCTTGCTACTTTTTGAAGGTTGGAAATTATACATCAGCAATATTTATTTACCAAAGCTCTCTGCAGGAAGTATGGTGAGGAAGAATCTCAGGTCCACATATCGATGTTTTATGTCTTTGACAAGCATAATAATTTCCATGATCCTTCTCAGCCTCCATATATGTGAGTTGATGTGACAGAAACCACTCACTGATTAAGTTCAGCCAATGCCATAGTACAGGAACATAAATGTGTATATGACTGAAGATACATAGTGAAATTTCAGTCGTAACAGCTACCCAGTGGCAGCGGTAGAAACCTGATGTCGCATATTTGCTCTGTGTTCCAGCAATATTAGCATATCAGGTTCTGCCAGCCATTGCTGTCATTAAAAATAAGCTCTCTTCTCTCTAAACCTCCAAAAAATTCACACTGACCATGATGCACAAACCAGTCAGTCCTTTCCAGCACCCCTTCACTGCACTCTGAGCTAATCACCATTTTGGTTTGACACCCCCCCCCCAATCACACACCAAAATGGCCATCTTTTTGTTTCAACTCCAGACCCTGAATCAAGTCTTACAGATACATGCAACGACTATCAGTAGTGCTCTCAGATGAAACATCCGCAGATCTTACAAAAGGCAGCTGTTTCGAAGCCAGAAATAAATCACAACCAAACGCTGCTCCTTCGTAGGATAACATCAATTCATCCTTTCAGTAACCATTTATTTAATGGGGGAGGTCACAGTCTGGACCCCCATCCTAGAATGCACCCGGTATGAGACAGACTGCCTTCAGGCCCGAGAATGATCCGTTCAGAACAAAACAGGCTCTTTCCTCTCAGCTGCCTGCTTTTGATCTCGACAGAAAATTCCGCAGAGATGATTGAAAAGATGATCTTGTCTCTGTAAGCTTGGATCCCCGGTCACGTCTTCAGTGGCCGTCCTCCCTGTTACTCGTCTCTGAATGTTCACATTTCCCAGAGCTACTCTAAGGTCACTGTTACATTATTTCCAAAAGCATGAAATCGAAATCACTTCCCGGCACCGTATCGTTAATCCTGGACGTTAGTGCCCCACTCTGGTGATCTCTGTAAAGCACAAGTGAATTTCACTGCTCTAGTGACCCTTGCTTAGAACTTAATTGAACTTCCATAGATGGACTCTTGGCCGCAACAAAAACTAAATCTCCAAGGTCTCTGTTTGCAGCCAACGGTCAACCATAGCACAGCACTTCACAAATCCTTCTCCCTTCACGGTTTCCCTAGGACGATAAGCCTAAAATAATAATACACAGAAAATAGCTTTGCCTACCGCCACTCTCCCCAGCGCACAACAACACTGGCACTATTAGTTTATCACACATTGTTTATCTGAGCACTGCAGAACCCAAATAAACTATCACCATGAACACTGCCAATGTAGCTGTGGAATCAGCGGGGCTGTGAGAATGTTAATTTACAAATAAGTACTTTACTAATGCATGAGCAAACAAAAAAAAAACAGCACTATTTAGTGCTACTATTAATGTCGCACCATGATGCTTCGTGATAGAATCCAGGACACGGAGTAGGCACCATTTTGGGAGTGGGCCGTGGTGACGTTTGGGCTCTCACTAGCGGACAGAACCCATGGTGGACTTTAGCTAGCTTCACCATGATCTTGTGGCTAGCATCTCCCACAACATTACTACACCTCAAGATAGAACCTAAACAAACATAGCAGCGGAGGGCACTCAAAGAGCACCTCAAGGAAACAAACACTCTTTACTTAGTTACTACATGTAATGCATCCTGACTGAATCGAAAAAGTAGCAAAGTACAACAGAAGGCCCTTGCAAAGATTCCCTCTCAGGGAGTAATTAAGAAACGCACAGCCAAGAGCAGCTGGGATATTTGTGTGCGACGGAGTGTTTCTGACAAGCTGTTCCAAAAATTAACCAATTTGATTACTATCAGAACATATACGTTGTAAAACTACTCCCATGGAACCCAGAAATGTTTGCCGTTGTGATAAGGGTTGGTTCTGCTCGGACCACCGGTGAAAATAAGGCATTAAAAACAAACTCACTTCTATTTCCTGACTTTAGAGATTATGTTCGAATCCTCCAAGCATGCATGTTTCTCTCATTCTATTCAATGATTATTTTCTGGCCAATAGCCATATGGCTCATTTGCATAATTCCCATGATCCCTATCAATTTGGTGCCCCACTCACAATGTTCACATGCTTTCATGCAGAGCCTCGGAACCACCGGGGAAATTTAATTTCGCCGCCCGGTTCCGTGAAATGCAGTCTATTCACGCTTCTCTTTGATGGCCTCATGAAAATTCATCTCCTTTAGACATCGTCCATGGACATACAAAATACGATATACGACCCGTGTGCGACATGAACACCTGCCGGCAGGTGGAAACGCTGGCATCAGAGCTATATATGGTTATATATGAAAGATGCTAAAAATTGTACTGCCCTTTGGGTCAAGAAAAAAAAAGCCATAATATGCGTGGCATGTGACACACAGAATGTAGCACAGAGAAGGAGGAATATGTCAACGGAGTAGCGCACCCACAGTTTTTGTACTGTGTTTTTCCACTTACCGCCAGGGTCAAACGAGCAGCCTGGGCAAGGCGTATTCACGGGAGACAGAAGAGGAAACAGAAAGCGCAAACGGCACTCCCACGTTCTTTCAATTATGTCGTCTTTATTGCCTCGAAGGGATGCGGCTCTCCCCCCTCACCTATAAAGGTGACACATTCCTCGCATCCGCTCGGATGGGTCGCCGTTTTATTGCGGCGAATTGCCATCTGTTGCCCCGGGGTGAACCGCCGCTGTCATTTCAGTAGCCGAAATATCGACCTTCGACGAATAAACAAACCATCGCATCTTTCTAAAAAGTATTCATACATCTATCTCGTATCACTTGCCGATTTACGCGTAGATGAATTATACATTCATAGTTATATATGCATACAAATATACATTTTTAAACGTGCATTTGCTTTAAAGTGCTATTAGCTGGGATACAGAGTTTGTAACGTGGCTACAGCCTCCCCCACAGCAGTCACCGGCATTCCGGAACGTACACGCTGCATTAGGCCCAGAGCACACGCGAAGCATTGTCAAGCCATCTACACAATCTAAAAGCAAAGCGCTCTCGCTTATAGCCGATTATGCTTTTTTTTGTCTGTTTATTTTAATCCCCCTACCCTAGAAGCTCCAACTATAAAATAAGCGACTATCCTGCATTTATTGCTAAACGCACGTTAAAGAAACGAAACAGATGAAAACAAACAAACACCGCAGGGGTAGCGCAAAGTGCATGGAGGTTCTCGCAGGTAGCTACATTCCTCACAAGGTCGTCACAAGTAGACAGACCAATATATGACATTAAAGAATAGGAAGGAGAAGGGGAAGAGGGCACGAGCGTAAAGGTCGACCCGCTTGGCCGCAGACGGGATGATTGGTTTTGGAGGAGCCGGCTTCTTGTTGTTTTTCGCCTGCGATTTGCTGACACCGTCCACTTCTATAGGCTTTCCGTAGCAGTCGAAATTGGAGAGTTCGAAATCTCGGGGCAGCGACCCCACTATGCTGAAGTCGTTGGACCGCAGGTCGGACTTGGAGGTGCACACCTTCTTGCACCTGGTCTCCACCACCTGTCAAACGCAGAGCGACGGGTCAGAGCAGACGGAAGCTTTCGTCTTCATCCGTAAGCATGAAGAAAAGCTCCTGAATCTTATGGCCTGCAAATGGGGTGCTGGAACTGAGCAGATATCACTTAATAGATTAACAGCGAGCGTAAAAATAGGTGTGTTTAGCGCTGTACTAGCAGAAAACAATAGCCGGGACAAAAAAGACAATGTCACATGCATTTGTGTTGATCTTCCATAAGCGTGTAAGGAACATCCATCAATCTACCATATTTATCCATCCATCTACCGTTTATCCATCCATCCATTCATTCATCTGTCCATCATCATCCATCTACCCATCTACCCTGTTTATCCATCAATCCATCCATCCATTCATCTGTCCATCCATCATCCTGTTTATCCATCCATCCAGTTTATCCATCCATCTATCCATTTATCGATCCTACTTATCCAACCATCCATCTACCCTGTTTATCCATCCATCCATCTGTCCATCCATCATCCTGTTTATCTATCTATCCTGTTTATCCATCCATTCATCCTGTTTATTCATCCATCCATCAATCTATCCATCCATCCATCCTCCACTCATCCATCCATCCATCCATCCATCCTATTTATCCAGTTACAGGGTTGCGGTCAGCCTGAAGTCAATACCAAGTAGCCCACTGTACAACGTACAGCTCTATCCCAAAAACCCCCAGCATCCAGGCCTGCTCACCTGGAGTGCGTTGGCGTGTATGGGTGTCCCTCCCGTGCCGTTGACCGTGTTCTTGGTCGGGGTCTTGCCCTCTGCTTTCTCCTTGCTGGCCAGCTTGGCCTTCTCGGCCTCGATGCGTTTGGGGCTGTTGAGCATGACCTGGACCACGGCGTACTCCACCAGCGAGGAAAAGCCAAAAAGCAGACAGGCGATGAGCCAGATGTCGATGGCCTTCACGTAGGACACTTTGGGGAGCTCAGCGGCCAAAGCTGTGCATTCAGAGGACAGCGACAGCACTGATAGGATACCTGCAGGGAGAGTGGCCAGAAAAGGGGCAATCACACAGACAGGGAGCGCTCTGGAGCTGTACACACCTCATCCCATAGTGCAGCACAAGGTGATTCTACACATTCAGCCACTTATAAACACAAATGATCTTCAATCCTGCATATTCTTATATTATATCGATACATTATAATACAGACTCAAAGGGGCATGTTTCTTAATTTGATGTAACTTTGAAGGATAGCAAATTGGTTTAAAATGTTACAAGCAAGAAGACATTTTTTACGAGTTCTTGCACCGTAGTAAGTGATGATACACATTATTTCACTCTTGTTTAATAAAGACAGCGGATACTGAAAAATACTGATTTCAAATATGCTGTCTCGAAAATAATGTCATAATGTCCAAGGTCTGATATTTTGTGCAAATATACTATAATACAAATGTATTGTGTTAATAATCGATCTAATCCCAAGTGTCAAACTCCAGTATTTTTGAAGGATGAAAGCTTCTAAATATATTTATTATCTAGCCAATGCTCTTGGGAAGTTCGAAAAGAAAAATCAATCCGTCGGAAACACATGCATGCAGTTTAAGCACCAAAGAGTGTGATGGACAGAGCGCCTCCTTCATGCCGTGCAGTCAGGCAGCCTCTGATTCCTTCATGCCGTGGAGTCAGGCAGCCTCTGAC
>JAODLC010000088.1:2604232-2641807 GCA_026781145.1 Hippopotamyrus pictus | reverse complement strand
CCCAATGGCCGGGGGGGGGACAGGTCTACCTAACGGATCTCTGGCAGCGCTGGCATCCGGGTTGATCCAGAAGGACAGCCAGGAGAGTACCACTAAGAGAAGGGTGGGGGCGTAGACACCCATCATGTAGAAGCCGACCTGCCGCCTCAGAGTGAAGATCACCTCTACACAGGTGTAGTAGCCTTTGGAGAAACAGAGGAGAGTGATAAAGAACTGGACAGGGCTTCTTGCATTTAAACCAAAGCTTTAGCAATAAATGCCAAATAAACACGGTGACCACTTTACACTTACAACGCGCTTACAATGTCACGTTGCATATTTATCATGATAATTGTAATTTATTTCATATGTTGCTGCACTTCACCTTAAATGTATACTTGCACCTCAGACTGTACATCTGATCTGTGTTTCTGGGTTTAGTGGAAGAACATGGAGATTAAGATTTTAATAGCATAGTGGACCTGCGTTTGACAAGCCTGAATCCTGAATCTTTATAAGGTACATCTAGCTAGAAGCAGGTAGGATCCACTTTGTGCATCTAGAACCACCTCAGGGGTGAATTATTATGAACTTATTTTTTAAGGAATGCATCAGGGGAATTTTCCTTAGGTCTCATTCCTGTACCAGGGATGGACATAAATACACACACATACAGTATATGTGTAGTAAAACACCTGTACATTATTTGCATCTTCTTCTTTAACCCAGTATTTTGTGTTGGTCTTTGCAGATGCACTGAATATAGAACTTAACAATTCTGACCAATCAATTCTGACAGAAACAAAACTCAATGCAACATTACTGGCTCCTCTTTAATTTACTAAGCGAGATGTACTGTACAGCTCTCAAAGAAACAACTCGCTAATTCGTTATGATAACATTGCTCAGATTAGCTGATGGGAAGACATGGATTTGCACAGAAATGTGTACTGAGTTCTGAAAGGTAAGGAAGGCAGTCTATCCTATACTGGCTGAAGGAGCTGTATATCGAGTTGTGTATTTTCCCTGCCTGTGGAGCGCTCTCACGTGATTTGAGAAACTGGGCCACTGTTTCTCTGGAGCGATACGTTCAACAGGAAGTGACCTCACTACAGAAGATGCACATCTCCTTGCCACTTACACACACACACACACACACACACAAACACACACCTCTGTTCTGACCAAATGTTTTGTAGATGAAGACTTTGAAAGATGAAGACTTTGAACACCACACTCCTAAAATATCAACAAGCTGTCCCTCACAGGACACCGGTTACTTCAGTGTTACTTAATGGTCTTCTGTTGGATTCATTTTTATTCGTCTCCTTAATGGATTTTTTTTACAGCTATAGTCTAGGTTGAAACAGAGATGCGTAACCAAACAAAAAACACTGCTTGAGTCTCTCGCATCCTGATTCCCCCCCAAGCATCAAATGGGAAGTAGATGCTGAACGTACAGTTCTTACACTATAATTTTTACAGTATTTTTCAAATTTGTGCACTGAGTTGCTTTCAATATTCTGTAGTAATGTACTGTATAAACATCGTATTTCTGAGCTGTAATACATTTCATAAAGTTTATGGATTTTAAATTATTCCGACATTATATATTTTGAATTGCTCTTTTCAACTATCTACTGTAATCAGGACTTTCACCAAGACACTGAAAAACAGCTGAAATGCAATACAGTGGCTAGAACAATGGCTCCTGGTGGTATTTAATAATAAAGACTCAGACAGAGAAAATTTGATTTATATAGTTGCCAACGAGTGAATACCATTTTGACGGCACCTAATAATAAAAATAGATTCTCTATGTAAGAGAGTTTGATTTTGGGTGGGCAATAATTCAAATGCAGAGGTATATTTATATGGGGAAAGCAAATAAAGGCAAACTTAAATGTTAAGGGGTACACCCCTCCCTTCCTGTCCCTATGCCTCTGTCTATGTGAATCTGATTTTATTACATATTGCTGTGGTCTAAACATCCTTGATTGATTTTTATTGACAGTTGAAACTGAATTTCATTGTTTTTTCCTGGTAATGAATCTAAACTGTCAGATATATACAATATGGAAAAGCATTGACTCATTCCTTATGTAACACGTATAAAGTAAATAGTGCAGATTAACAGTATTCAATGACTGCATTGGTGCAGAGATCACCCACCACACTGGCTGATGACTAAGACAGTCAGCTGATGTGTTTCAAGCACAGTGTAAATCATTTTCAGTGGATTGTCTTCTAAATCTGTATTATACTGTATACAGAGATATACGTATAGAAAATATCCAATATACTATGAAAATATCCAAACTTGCCTGAACCTTAGCTGAACTAAGGTCCCATTTTTAGCGTAATCTTCCGTGATGTCAGCGTGACAATATAATTCATCATAAGTGCCAAAAATTAATTTAAATATTGTTTCTTTTCCTTTTAGATATAAATTTTAGATTTTTTGGAATCAAAGCTAAATGCTTACTTAATTTTAAGAAATATGGCTTCTTTTCCCAAAAACTCCAATTTGTCATACACAATCCAAAGAAATCTATTCACAAGCATGTCATTGCAAGATTTAATGGTCATTTATCGAAATTCTGTTTCAGTGAGTCAAAGCATAAAAACAGCCGAACTTGTCAATTTTAAATAAAAATATGTAGTTATTAAGAATAATGTAAAAAATTACCTGTTCCTTTATAGTACTTGGTACAGTTTCCGTACACTATTTCTTCTTGCTTTACATCAAACTGGGGCAGTGCGATTTCATCCATTTGTACTGGGTCACCTGACTGCCAGCTGAACTTAAGGTCATCTGTGGTGTAGCCAACTGGAAACAGACATCCAGAGGGGGTGTAAGTACCTCACTCCAAAGACCTCGACACTCCAGATGGCCCCCCCCCCCAAAGAAAAAAAAAACAGGTGGCCAGCAGAAAGAGCATGACGAACCGTAACAAAAACACACAAATGCTGATGATTTAATTTAGGTGAGGATTCCAGCGTTTGGACGACATGCTAGCCAAAGCAGTACATGAAGTGAGCTGTAGTGATGACACAGATATGGTCACATACAGCTTTCTAGCTGCATCTTGCACTTCTGGGTGTCCATCGGAAATAAAGTCAAATCCAGAGGACAGGACAGAGTGACAGACAACCTGGAATGCGACAGACAGGAAGAAAAACACATTTTGCAAAGAGTCTTACCTCGCTGATTCATAGTGAAAAGCAGTCACTCTGATCGCAACTTTCGGTGAAATGTTTACAAATGTTTACGGAGAACTGAGAGACCACGATCTGCATTTACTGTATATTAGAAGATTTAAAGACAGAGAGTAATATTTCCAAAGACTAGTGGTCTTCTTATGGATATACCACAATTTAGTAGTCGTTTGACTGAATCTCAAAACCTTCTTACCCAGATCCAAATACTAAGCCATTATTCTGCCTAGAGAACAGGTTCAAAATTTACTGAAAGTGTCCTTTTAGGAATGCAGATTCTGAATCAGAGTCAGAATGCACTCAAGCCTCTTCATGCTACTTTCAAACTTGTGGTTGAGATTCATAAAAGCTTTGGTACAAAGGGAAATTTCAAGAGGCACGCAACCCGTCACTATCACGCGGAAGGGATTTGCATCAAGAATTCACATTAAACCGCATTAAACTTAAAACTGGGAAAGAGAATGTCACACATCGCCGGGACCCACATGCAAGTTATATGAAGCAATAATCCTCCAACTTGGTATTCTGCCACTATGCCGTTTCCTCTAACGAGCCATAATAACACCGGGGCTTTCAAAGACCCCGTCTGCGTGTGAAAAGCAGAGCTATCACTGCACATCTTAGATGGCTCCAGTTCTTACTTAATGCAGAACTCATCGTCGACAAGTTCCAGAAGCCAAAAAAATGACAAAAATGTATTTCTGACTGCATGAACACTGAGAAGTCTCAAAGACCTCAAACCCCCCAATATTGTGAATTTGGAAAAAAATTTACAATATGCCCATTTCAGAGAGAAGTCAAGACATCTTCGATCATTACGGACATATTATCAACAGCAAAGAAAGACCTCTAAAGGGTCGCCAACATGTCACATCTAAATTAATGCATGTGCAGTAAATAAAGTTTGACATTCAAACAGAGATGTGAAGTACCTCATACTGATAAGCACATCGCCGTTGCGAAAGATGAACAGGAGGATGTTTTCCTGCGTCACGTCGTGAAAGTTGGCGTTCTTTTCGTTCGCGAAGAACAAGTCAGGCTTCCAGAGGCACTGGAACAGGTTGGGGTCAACGGTGAGGGAGTCTGATTTGAAATCGGTGGGAAGCCTGAGTCTAGGATCGTTCCACCGCTGCCTCAGGAAGATGTTTACCCTGTAATCCTGGTAAAGGATACAACCAGATATTTCTGCTAAATGGGTTACAGTAGGAATTACAGCTATTAAAAATGTGCAACCTGCTGGAAATGCAATGTCATTATGAAGGTCTTTCCACAACCAAAAACAACCACCAACTGTGTAAATAGCTGGTGGCTCAATGGGCGGCGCTGTTGCCTCACACCTCCAGGGTTGTGGGTTTGATTCCCACCCCAGCTCTGTGAGTTTCCAAGTTCTCCCCGTGTTTCCGCTGGGTACACTAGTTTTCACACAGGAAAAACATTCGGTTAAGCGAACTGGTGACTCTATGATGTCGTTAGTTTGTGAGTCCGTGCCCTTCGAAGATCTGTTATCGTATCCTCGCATCTCTGTGCTGGGATTTCTGGGACGGACTCCAAGTTAACCTTAAGCCTGTACTGGACAACCAGTATGGAAATGAGTGGCTATCAATGGCTTTGGCTGTGCAGCTGCTGTTTAACAAGACCCCTGTTTACCCTCAATGCACCAACGCTTTTCCTGTGTAATGGGAGATCTGGAAACTCAAATCGCTCTGTTCATCCACAGGGTTCAAAGTTTATGTACACACCTAGAGTGGGACCCTCACAAGGAGACGGCATTCGTTAGCACTAATTGGACGAGCCGGTTCCACCGTGAGATCAGATCTTTCACCCCAGACACATTACCACACCGGTTTGCCTCCCCTCCCCCCCGCCCACCACCACATGCAAAGTCGAGCCACACAAAAAGAAAAGCGTCTTTGAGTTTTTAAATGTTAATGGGTAACTCTGGGATGGGAACAAAGCCAAAAGACCTAGAATGACCCGCAGCTGTACTGAGGAGCTCTGTGATACCTCCCTGAAGGACCGCTGGCATCCAAAACACTGTGAGCTAAGCTAAGGCGGCTCCTCGGTCGTGAAAGTGAAAATTCTCAATGCTATCAGACAGTGGGGCTCGTATCTGTACTGTTATGTGGCAGAATGAGTCAATCGAATGACAGCTAGCAGAACGTCTCACTGCTAGTTGAATTACACTGTCAATTCCTATAAACAAAGTGCTATAGTAAATAATTTAAGGTAACACTTGACTTGCGGGGGCAGTTACTCAGTTACTTCTCAAGTACAAATCAGGGCCAAACATAGTAACTGCATGAAGTACATGAACCGTTATGATTGATTAATGATGAACGAACATGGAATCAATGCATAACTAACACTTAGTTTCTGGTTAATTAATGCGTTAAGTTAGAGTGTACTATGACATTATTTTTTACTTTTATTTTTATTTTATTATTTTTAGTCTACTGCGATGGGCTGGCCCCCCATCCAGGGTTGTTCCCTGCCTCGTGCCCGTTGCTTCCGGGATAGGCTCCGGACCAGCCGCGACCCAATAAGGATAAAGCGGGTTGGAAAATGGATGGATGGATGGATATTTTTAGTCTATTTTATTTATTTTAATTTTAATGTACTTTAGATGTGATTTTAAGTTTATTTTTGGCATTTATTCCTATTCTGATACACACAACGAAGTGCTAACCGAAGTGTAAGTGCGTTATAAATAAAGTTGCCATCGCCATTATTTGTGCTCCCTCAAGTAAAATGTTACCTAATTGAATATTATAAATGCAAAATGTCTTAATTTCACAGCATTGAGTAGTACCAGTTAGGTCTAATAATGTGTAGCCCTAACAGCCTCAGAATGCACACGTTTTTTGAGGCGTTTATTTTGACCGGAGACCTTTCGACGCACAGCGTCTCCTCCACCTGATGCAGTCAGACTCGCTCAGTGCTCACCCTTGAAAACGTCCCCTTAGCTTAGCTTCAGAACAGGCGCGCCGGTGCTGTGCACGGCGAACAATGACACCTCATTACATTTAATGAATTTAAATTGCGATCACCTGTTTCATTTTCCCGTAATAGAAAATTCACGATGTAGTGCGAGCGGCGATCACCGACACCAGTGTGATAACATCGCCGTTAAGGACGTACCTTGATCTGAAGTGCACTCCTGAATATTTTAGCCTTTTAAATCCAATGAGTACAATCAATTTAAAAAAGTAAGAAAGATATCCATATGTCAAGCCTGGGGTTAGGGTTATTTCTCATATATTGCCATGTAATCAATTTATTTGATACATGATTTGACCCCTATTTATATACATATAACCATGTATATGCAAGGTATGTGCATTTATCAGTTTTTCCTCCTGTACTGAAATTGCACCATCTCTATCTATCTATCTATCTATCTATCCATCCATCCATCCATCCATTAGTATTTTTTTTGTCCCACTGTTACCATAATCTGATTTTTTTGCACCAACAATAACAATGCCAATAATAATAAAATAATAATAATAATAATTATTATTATTATTATAAAAAATCAGTCAAACAGACTGATGAAATGATGAAAAAAGCTCCCAACTCTACGACCCAGAATCTGATACACTTGACCTAATCACTGGGGTGACACTGCGACTGAGTGACTGGCACTGTATCCTCGCACCACTATGGTTGTTGTTCAGGTCCCACCTCTGACTCTGTGTGTGCAGTTTGCATATTTACCCCATACTCAGGCAGGTTTCCTTCCTCTCACAGTCCAAAGACATACAGTTAGGGGAATTGCTGCCTGTAAATCGCCAATAGTGTGTATGACGTCTGCCCTGCAAAGGACCGGTTCCCCATCCGGGGGTGTCGTGAGCCTTCTGTCCTCCCCTCCCCAGGACAGAATCCAGGCTTGCAAAGCGGTTATAAATGATGGATGAACGATCGCAGGGATACTCATGAATCTCAGCCTGCACATGTATTCTAATGTGTTCAAACCACTTGGAAACACGTATGATACATTTAAGCATCAGCCTGATTATTACAAGATGTGCCAGATGACAGAAACATATCTTTCTTGGGTCTGTCCCCACCAGACAGGATCGAGGCATGATCTGAATATATCAGGACGTTCACTCTAACAGTACCTCCATTTCCGCTCCATAAAAAATGTGTCACACTGAAGTCTTTTGCCTTGAATGTGGGAAAAACACTGATTGATTTCTTCAGTGTCAATAACAAAGGAAAAGGGATACAAAATTCTGAACTGTGAAAAGTTCAGATACAGAAAGTAAAACTAGACCAAGATTTTGTTTCAGCCTAACGTTGGTTGGTTGAAACGAAATCTTGGCCTGGATTTTTACTTTCTAGACCTGATATTTCCACCTCTGTTGGCACCTAATACAGTACTATATCTCCTTAACACTGTGCTTCCCAATGGTCGTAATTTTTGCTCCCTTCCAGATCCTTACCACACAGTCCACATTTTCACTTCCTCCCAGCTCCCGCAAAAACGTGGACCGGGAAACATTGCCTTAATTGCAGTGATGGGCCTTAACGTAGTGAATGGATGATTGCTCAACTAATACTAATTAAGAAAAAGATAGAAGCCGGTGAGATTCAGTACTGTGCGTCTTGTTCTTACCATGGTTGTTTCTTGGATGGAGCCAAAGCTGTTTATGAAAATGTTAACTTTATCCTCCACTGGGATACCTGTGAATATTAAATGCATGTTATTGCATTGAAAGTAAGAGGCACTTGAAGAGATTAAACGAAGCTAAAATTTATTTATCCATCTGTCTGTCCATCCATCCATCCATCCGTCCATCAGTCCATCCATCCATCCATCCATCCATCCATCCAACTTCTTATCTAGTACAGGGTCAAACAGAGCCTAAAGCCCATCTTAGTCAGCATAAATCCCAAGGTAGGGGGCAGCCTGGATGGGATGCCAGTTGAAAATCCTTCCATTTTCTAAATCCACCCTGAACTGAGTTATGAAGAAGGCTGGAGTCCTTGCCAGGCAGCTTAGGACACAAGGCAGGGGACGCCCTGGACCCAATGCCAGCTGGAAAAATACTTTTAACTTAATCATTTAAGTATCATATTTAAAAAGATGGGAAGCACAGAACAGACTTTCTCCAATATCCCTTTGTTGTTAAAAATCCCCTTCTTGTGTAGCAATCTTCACCTCCACAGAGTCCTACAGAAAATCATTCGAGCCAAATCTGCCTCACAGGTGACTTTTCTAAATGCTTTTGATTGGTCGACACATGCTGGCTCTGTCTTATTAAAACAGTGAAAGAGCATCACTCTGCCAGGAAAGAAAAACACAGCAGAGCACAGCCTGTTTCCACGGCGCTGTGCTCCAGCATCAATATCCCAGGCTTCAACAAAAGGCATTTTAAAAGCCAAACATTAATTATATTTCGCATTTCTGAGCTCAAGGTCCTCCATACCTTGAAAGTTGGGCCGAATTCTGGGATCGTAAGTAACCAATAACCGGTTTAAGATGTTGCTCGTGGAATTTCCTGGAACTCTGGCGATGTCCTCTGGTGATAGTTGTCTATGAAAATGACACATTAAAAAACACTCTCAATCAAGCTATGCTGGACATAAGGGACAGGTACAATTCCGAAGAAATAAATGCTAATTCACCTTCTAAAGAATTAGTAATCTAACTTCCGGCACAGTTAAATGTTAGAGTTCGTGGTCTTTTTCCAATTAAGCCATATAAATGAAAGAAAAATTGCCTTATCCAGTCATCAACTAAAGAAGAATATTAATAATATATGAGAGAAGTAAGAAGCGTGTGCTGATTACAGCGTGTTGCTGCACCAGCCACACTACGAACCACCTCAGGGATGAGAACCCGAGGGCAGCCGTACAGTGGGTGATACCTCAGCACCACACTAGTCCGAATGGAAGAGTGTGAGTTTTTTCCCGGTAGCTGGAGTGCCAATCCTGCCACCAACCCCCTAATTTTTTCGCTGTGAGTTGGAGGACCTCCTTATGGCGTCGGATGTAGATTAACATCATACCCAGGATGAAGCAATTGCAGGTTAAGGGCCTTGCTCAAGGGCCCAATAGAATAGGATCACTCCGGGCATTCACGGGATTCGAACCAGCAACCTTCCGGTTGCTGGCACAGAGCCCGAGCCTCAGTCACCACTCTGCCATAATAATATATGGTACACCAGAAAAACATGCCAATAAGCATTTACATATTTAAATTGCTAAGTCTGAGGAAATATGACACACTTCACATAACAAACTCAATCGTATTAAGACTGACTGTATATGCTGTCTATTGATATCCTTTGTATTTTCGCCTTCAATAAACAATCCTGAACCCATCATAAAAACAGCAGTTTTGTAGGAGGGCATGAAAAACTACAAAAAGGATTTAACATTTCCGCGAAAACGCAGCCCGCCGCGCATTCGAGCGCCACGACGGCGCTGGCTCTCCGCCCGCCTTCTGCACACTTACGAGGGACAGATCACCTGCTTCCCCTTCTTCCCCTTCTTGGCGGTTTTCTCCTTGGCGGAACCCGCCGCCACCCACAGAGAGCAGACCAGCAGCAGGAGTCCCAGTCTCACCAGCCGCATCTCAGGCCGCATTCTCTCCCCGAAAAGCTATGGAAAGGGAGGCACAGACATCACAGCTACTCGTGTCAGACTCCGCCCGCCTTGACTTCACCCCAAACTTTTCCATATCTAACCACCATCTTATATTACAGCAGTTCCAACCACATTTTGATCATTTCTAGAACAACAACCAGCCTAAAACTCCTACAACTCAAAATCAGGTTCCCTGATACACATTAATAATATACTTCCACAAGCATTTGCCTTCAAACTCTTACAACGCACTGCTGTTGGTTTCTCTTTCCTTAACAATCGACTCATCGCACCGCATGTCTTCTAGAACCTTCCAAGCTGTCTGTTACGGCATCATCTGAGATCCTTCCTCCTGATTTCGGTGTGTTTTCATCCACATATGTGTCACCTGCGTCTCCTGCTAGACCCAGATGCTCTTCATTTGATATCATCCAGCCAGAATCTGCCCAGCAATATCCGCCCTTCTACAGTATCTCCTCAGCGGAACAGATTATGTTTTACAATAGCAGCAACTGAACTGTTAATCCTCACATATACTTTCCATGCAGCCTTCATGCATTCTGAGTGACAATACTTTATTAGTTAAAATTAGTTGAAACAGGGCATTCTTCTCACCTGACCCAGAGGACAATTAAAATTTAAAATTAACAATTAAATACAAAAGTATAGGTTTGAGTCCATCAAGCCAAAGTTTGCAGTGAAGTCACAGGATACCATTTTAAACACTGAAATGTCTGATACTGTAAATTTATGGTTTATTGAAAGATGTTCAGTGACCACTCTTTTTCCTAATTTTTGAACACATTCATGATCTTTCACGTATGGTTATTTCTGGATTCTAGAAATAAATGAAATAGTTATATTCATTTATTTTGTTTTCTGCTATACCTCTGCTGTTATATTTTTCCCTTCATATCCTACAAGCTGTGACACTTCCCGAGTTACAGGTTTTCTCACAAACAAGCTGTTAGATTGTATAGACCTTTTTAAAAAAACAAAAACAGTTCTGTAAAACTGCAGCATGGTTTCGAAGGATAAACAATTGAGATGACATTCGATCACACATTAACCATCACCAAAGTACGCGGCCTCTCCCGCCTAACCCCGGTATGCAAAATTATGTGCAATTAAGTGCATTTCATGGTTGGCACGTTATACATTATGTAGAAACCCAAGCGCTGCAAACACATCCCACAGATACACGCGCTTACACACCGGCCCTTTATAAAAACTACCTTTGCTGCTCGAGATCAGTGCCGCATCGGTATCCTATGCAGCGAATCACGGTGTCTTGGTAAACCAAGAAAACCACGATGCAAAGCCATATGTCTGAACGAGGCACAATTTATTTGAAGCCCTTTTTCAAAAATGGACAACAACCATAAATACAATCTATAACGATTTTTATTAGAATATCACCCACTTTTTGTGGCGCTTGTGAAGGCATGCAAATATACGTTTTATTCCCATTGTAATAGCTTACGGGGTGTCCAACGATATTTTTGGATAGCCTTTTTTAACTTCCTGCATTTATAACAAGTAATACCCAATGTAGCAGTATTTCAGAAGTAAATCGATAAGAAAATATTAATAGATTTTGAAACTTCCAGTTCATATTGCCAATGCTAAACTCTGCCCTTTGCTTCTCGTTTAACTGTATGCTAGTAAATTAAGGCAATTGCTTTGCAACTGATGGTTTTGGCAGAAACAAGGTGAACCTCGTGGTGTAAGTGAAGCATTGAGTAAACTCCGGTATGCATTTCCTGTGTATGACCACCAAACGCATGCACCGCTATACCTATGATCTTTAGCACTTAACGCTGGTCAACACTATTTCACTTACCGATATTGGAGAGTAGAGGACTGAAAATCCAATTTAACACAAGCGAAAAACGCAGCTATAGCCGATGCGATGTAGACATGCATAATACGGTACATCACCTAAGGGATAATGAACTCTACAGAGCGCTAATAAGTTATATTACTTACAAAGATATTGCGATGATCTCCAAACGATCTTGCTCTGCAAAATTAATGGCAAAGGATGCAACACAACCGATTGCCCGGACAGGAGATCACCATCAAAAGTAATCGAGCGCTTCTTGTTTCCTTACGCAGCTATGTATTACAAGCACAAAACGGGAAATTAGAGTTTTAACTTCCGATGGACCATATTATCATCTATCAGTCGGTCCCTTTCTATTTCCATATGCCCCCTCCCCTCCTGTCCGTATTATATCTCGGCCGGCCTTTGGGATGACCAAGATGGAGCACGAGTCCCTGCACCTGCTCCGGCGCATGCGCAGGAACCGCAACGCCGCAAAAAGCGCCGCATCAGCACCGCTCCAAGATGTGGAGTCACAGCTACCGCGCGAAGATTGCGCAGCGCCAGCATCTTTCTGCGCACGTGTGATCCTCTCATTAATTATCATCGACGTCACGCATATAGAGTTGAGATATATATATATATATATATATATATATATAGCTGATAGCCACAACATAATAAAGCTAAAATAATATAAGGATGTTAACTCAACATAAAATCTTAAATAAATGTGCATTTACTTGACAGACATCCTTTAGTGTTTCTGTAAAAGAGTTTCTCTGTCTATCGTAGGAAGAACCTCCAGAGATTCTTGTATTTTTCTTCAGATTTGCATCTTAACTTGAAATGTTAGCTGGCTAACCTGTATGATTGGAAACAGGACAAAATTGAGGGGCTAGTTTTTATGGTTGCATTGCAGGAGGCCCTTTGACCATATCAGCACAAAAGACACTATAAGAAGAACTACTGTATTTCAATGAGGGAAAAAAAGTGTGTGAACCTTAGCCTTAGCAAGACTGCAATCACACATAGTAATGTTGCCCATATAGTTCACTGCAATTCTGAAAGCTTATTCAGACAAAATGTTCACTGTTACACTTTAAGGTCAATGTGACAGAAGGGAACAGGATGGAAGGATGTACACCAGAGTCTCGAAAGGCTGATCTTAATGTCACATAAGCATACAGGCAAATTTCAGAGAGCAGCGGAAATCTGAGCAAGGAAATACAAACAGAGAGTTTAAAAGCACATTAACGTACGCATGCAATCTTTGCGACTGCTCAGATGTGGCTTAACAAGAGATGCCTTTTGTCAAACACAGTAACAGAGTGTTTTAATGAAAGCGAATGCATTCTGGATATGAGGCCTGGGCTTGGTGAGAGTTACATTTCCACAGTAAATGTACATGAAAAGGTAGATTTCAAAGCAAAGTAATACAGCTTTTATTTGCTGAGAGCAGTGCTGAAATGCTGGCCTCTTCTTGCATTCTCAGCTGAGACTTTGCGGGAAGAGTACAGATATACCATGTGCCCTGAAACATTACATTTTTTTTCCTTCAATGCTGTAAAATACAAATTGCATATCCTAAACCGCATTACACTGATTAATCAAATGTACTGGTTATGCTAGACAAACATTTTTAAATTTCTGAAATAGCAGCTGCTGAAACATACATTACTCTGGAATAAAGGAATGAATCATGCTGCTTTACAACAGACCTGTGACGTTCAGAATATCCATTTAAAAAAAAAAAAAAACAATATTTTGATTGCATACATAGAGAATGCCTCAAGCAAACCTTTCATTAATCAAATCTCACTGTTTTGATGAAATTCTCTTCAATAGCCACCAAACTATATGATGTGATTGTGTTATTGAAAGCCAGTCTGTTTGGTTAATTTAAAACATATTTGTCCAAATATCTATGCAAAAAAAATAAAAAATAAAATATAAAAAACATAGCAGGAACTAGTGAGAAATGCAACAGCTCTCCATATGCATGTGAAGCTAACGTAAATCACATGGGCTCCTCTGACAGACAGGGATTACCAGAAAATCCATGAAGACTGTAAACACAGCAGGCTCGCTTGTGCTGACTGGACAGCCACGGACAGCCCTCGCACGTGACGCATTAGTGCATAACTATCCCATTGCTTTGATCGGTGGTATCTAGCTATCATCCCGGAGGTAATCAGAAAGGTTTGACATGCAGAGTGAAACACACGTGTTGAATTACGATAAATACGGCCTACAACTGAAACAAAGGAGGCATGTCTTATGGTGTTATCGCTATAATATTCTAACTTGGCTTTCCTAAAGGTAAACATACTGCCTATAGTCTGAAAAGACCGAAAAGATCTTTTGAGACACAAACCGTTGCGTCTCTCCTGTTCATCTGCCAACCAAATCTCTTCAAGAGAACTAAAGACACGTGTGCATTTTTTAAGTTTCTGCGACCGCAGGCCTCTGGCTATCGTAGATGCCATGATGCTTCTTGCTCTCTCAGCACGCTAATCTGGAGGCAACTGGCAGAGCTCACGGTTCCAGTGTATACAGCTGGAGATAACTGGCGTCTAACACATCATACAGATGTTACGAAGGCATTTGAGTGTCCCTACGCATTAATAAGTGCTGGTTCAGCAACCTGCAACAATAGGGGAAAAAAAACAAGTACTTGTGCAAATAGCATTAGCTATATGGCTAACATTAAGCTAACAGTTAATTAAGGGCTATCCTTACCCTTGTAAGTTGCCCTATTTTGCTGAAGGCAGAACTGGTTGAAGAGACCACCAGGTGTCTCTAGTTCGTAAGCAAAAGTTTACTGTTCTGGAACCTTGTAACGCGAGGATACGCATCTCCATGAATCATGGCTGTACGCCCCCCTCAGATATCATTACGACAATCCCCCACAGAGCCTCTAAAAAGCCGCCTCAGAGCCTGGCTTTATCGGCGTATTTATTCATTTTCGTACAAATCAGAGACAAGGCAATTCACAAATACCGCCGGGCCGTGCGGGGAACGAGAGGAGGCCATGGAGACAAAATACCAAAGCAATTCAGACAAAACCTTGAGGGGAAAAAAAGAAGGAATAGAAAGAAAATGTTTCTGCACCAGAGTGCAGACATCTGCTCTTTCCCGGCACAAAATGCAACCTGACACCTTCAGGCAGACAAAAGAACGGGACCTTGCACCAGATGCCGGTTTGACAATCCACTGATAAGTTGCGCTAAATGCTTATACTCACTCACTTTAACATTAAACGCACGTTTTGATCTCCCATGGTTTCCCAACATCCCGTCTAGCGCCTTGGCTACGATGCACACTCTGAAGTAGACTGTCCAGGTATTGCATCATGGATGAAGAACTGCAATCAAAATCGGTAAGCACCCCCTCTTTATGAGAGAGAAGGTAGTTTAAGGGAATATAAACTCTTAGAAGATTCTGTTCATGGGTAAAAAATAACAATAAGCACATGAAAAGCATTTCATGCCGTCATACCCTATGACACAAATTGGAAACAGGAGGGAAGGATTACTCTCTCTTATGTGACATTAAGATCAGCCATCCTCATAACACGTGGTGCCCAAGTCAATCTTTCAACATGGTGGATATTGCATCTTTCTACTGCTAATTTAAAGAAATGGCTCCCTTTGTGTTTTGTCTTCATTCATCTTAACTGAAGGGGTTTTTTCTCTTCACGCAATTCCTACTGCACCACAGTGCATCTCTTTCCAAGGCGGCGATATGGCGAGTTACAGCCTTAATTCACCGCGGACGCACAAACTCACGCCGGCGACAGTCGGGTCACGAGGCTGGGGGGTCAGAGCAGACGCCACTGGACGGCAGGCGTCGACGGCCATGCCACGCGGCACGCCTCTGTCAGCGGGGTCACCGTGTCGCCTGATTTAAGCCACATTCCGCTAACAATTCCATAAGCTATGTGAGTAGCCCTCACAGGCCAGGGACCCCAGTGCCAGAAAGCTGAGATATTATCATATACGTTCACCAGTATAACAGCTCATTAATCCACATGTCATACCGCTTACGCAAGAAAGGGTGATGGGTGAGCCTGGAACCAATCCGGGACAGTGTAGCACAGGGGACACCCAGGATGGGATGTCAGACCAGCTTAAGGGACATACCCACACGCATGAGCAATTTAGAGACACCAGTGCATAGAAGCATTTTTGGACCGCAGGAGGAAATCAGAGTAGTTGCAGGAATCCACCATGAAAGTAAGGAGAATGTACAGACACAGGGGGGCAGGCGACGGACCCTCAACCCCGAAGGTGTCAGGCCACAACCCTGATCCAATGTACCACCCTATAGCGGTTAAATTACAGACCTGAACACGTTCCCCCCTAAATGTTGTGGAACAACCCTGAGCCAGAAAAACAGGCATGTCTACAAAATAATAGAGCCTAACAAGGCTGGGACAATGCGGCAGCCAGCACAAAGCCCCAACATTAACTCATTAAGACGCCTTTGTCACCTCATCACCAATGCAGAATACTGATGCTTCAAAAGAAAAAAAAAATGCAATTGTCTATGGATGAAAGAATTACAGTAAGTCAGTTCCATTCATAATTTGCTTTCAGGAGAATACTTATTTAGTCTGCCTAAATTCCATAAATGATATGTTTGTCTGGGCCTATTGTTTATTATGTATTATTATCTATACCTAAGAACGCAATTTAGCACACCAGAAAGATTACCATTATAAGACTCTAAGGAGTTTTCCTCCACTGTATTGCATACAGTTTTATAGAGAGATGCCAAACCGGACGTTACAATTACCATTTTATTACTTACAATGTGAAAACTGAATGTCTCGAAGGAGTAAAGCAGTAAAATGCTGATTATGAATCTTGAAAGCATCCGACGTGTTTCTTCATTAAAATCATCAGCAGGTTTGACTCTGAGTCAGCTGTTTGGATTCATGTCATATAGAATTGGTATTCCTACATACGACTCTTTTTTTCATATCAACATATTCACATAATTTGTCCCCATGTGAAGTTATCCCATCAAAACCGACGTTTGCAAATGTCAGGATACCGCGTGGATAATGACAAGAGAATAACATGTTTAATTTTGGTAAAGCGCTTACAATAACTTGAATTTTATCACGTATATATTTAACGCGTGTAACGAAAGAGCGCGTCTTCGGTTACATTACGGAGCAGGAGCGACTATTTAGTTTGGGCGTCCCTGTGGGAGCTGGGGGGGGAGTTCCCTTGACTGGGAAGTTTGACTTTATGTACAGCACCTGTTGTGTCGCCAGTTGGCAGTCTGGATCCACTCATGCTTCAGACGCCGCCGCCTCAAGTACTGCCTCTCGATACATAGGATTAGACTTCACGCAGCATCGGGAGTCCGTCTTAACGGGATCGTCCGGGAAAAGTTGGGATTTTTAGCGAAAGACCCGCAGCACTGTACACGTCTCCGCCCGCAATGCAAGAATAATGGACGCGATCGAGTACTTTGGGGACGACTGATAGGATAACAAAGTGGCAGTGACTCGAAAACGAAGGACATGGACCATTATACTCCATCATAAAAGTGCAGGAAAGTTCATCACCTTAATTGCACGCCTCAGGGTAACCCAGCATATGCGGACGGTGCAGTCTTTAGACTTGCTTGATGAACATTAAAACTTTTGCCGGAGTTTTAACAAAGTAAGCAGGTGCTTTGTGTTTGCATCCCACGGAGCAGACTTGCGCGTCGGCGTGCAGCGATTCAACTTTTCTGGAGGGTCTGTGGGTGCATCAAATAGCCTAGCATGTAAAGTTTCTTTTTTCTCCTTTTACCGACGTGAAGGGGACTTTTTGATCCGATTATGTGGATACCAGTTTCTCCGCCGATGCTTTTAAATCGGGATACCGGCTCTCGCACCCAGCACAGATCGTGAATGGTGACAAAACACGTCCTGAGACGCCCGGCTCTGAAGTCCCATCCATAGGTCTCGCAGTTCACCGTCATCCAAATGATCCTGTTATTGTTGTTCCTCCTTGTGTCGTCTGCTCAGCGTCATGGATCGGGGGCTGAATCAAGTGTCGGCAACACGTTTCAACACTCCGGCTTGAAAGGGCTGAGCGGTAAGCCGGCATGTGGGCCTCTCCCCGTCACAAGTGTGTAACACTAACCTCGGGGGCTTCAAACGCCGCTTCCCCCCCCTTCATCTGCTCCTTTACTTTAAAGGGTTTAAAGCGCAGCGCTTTTCTTCCTGATGGACATTTCCCATGTGGTCAATTGAAATGAATGAACACCTTTTGTTCGGCGCACGCTGGATAAACCGGCGCAGGAAACGTAATGACTTTTTAACTTTTAAAGTGTAACCTCAAGTGAGGTATAGAGGGGGGAAAAACCCTCACTTTTCGTATCTCTTGAGATTTGGTTTCGGTGTAACTATTAAAGGAGCCTTTTCATGCGGGCGAACAGCCGCAGGCTATGTAATTTGCGTACCTTCTGAACCCTCCCTGATTTATGCTTTGTTTCACTCGATTGGTCAAATACCAACTTCGGTTTAAATTGAGGGCCTGGTGATTTAAGCATTTTAAAGTAAATAAAGCGATGTTTTATTAATGTTGCGTTTCAAACGATTCGCAAGTTCCCTTTTTAGGACTCTCTTACTAATTCTTCTGTTAGCGTGTGATTGTGTGAGAAAGTCCGTGTGACTTGCTTATGGCCTTAAAACACGGATTAGCTATTGATTAATTGATATTTAGTATTAATGTCTCAAAAGGGCCTACTAGTTGTGTTTAATGTTTAATATAAGGTAAACTTCACTCAAAAATTGCAACTTGAGAAAGAAACGTAAGTGCCTCAGTACACGCTGAACATTGTTTTATTTGTTGATTATTAAGACTTGTAACACTTTTATATGTTTAATCTGTAATTTCATGCCCTTACCATGCCTTAACTCATAGTTTTTGGCTTGGATAACTTGCCTTGGCACTTACTGCTCTATGTATTTATTTACTTTTCCTTGACTGGCTCTCTGATTCACCCAGTGCATAAATTTTACACACTCTCCCCCTCTCCCATTTCAAGAACTCTTGACCCTGCTGCAGCATTTCATGTAGCCCCATTTAACTCCGTAAAGGTTCACGTTCACTCTCCCGCCCTCAAGTTTAACACCAGGCACGCTGACTCAGTTTGCAAGGCAGATGCTGGGGTCCAGGACCAAGCCCTTTATTTAAGGCAACGTCACCCGATGCTGTCGCGATAAGGATCACCCGTGCAGTGCGAGGAGCCCTGCTCAATAAGCCCAGGTCTGCAATGAGTATCTAATTGGATTTAGGAAGTCGACGCTGGGGACGAGTCTGCTAAAAGATTTCACAGAGCAGCTGTTCCTTCAGGGAAGAGCAGTCGAAGAGTATCCTTTCAGAAGAGCAGCTCAGTTTTGCCAGCTGATATCAAATGCCTGTGGACCAGACAGTATTGATTGGTCCACGTGGTCTTGCGCCCAGATACAGTGAACGTATAAGCTGCTTGTCGAGGACTGGGTTATTCGATGGCTATCCAGACCAGGCGAGTACACCTGTGATCCACACAAACCCCCCTTTTTGCTAAACCGGCCCAGGTACCTCCGTGGCCCCACGTAACCCCGTCAGCTGTGATTGGTTTATGTCTCTTGTGCTGACAGTTCATAAGATTAAGGGACTAGCCAGCATCAGCTATGAGACACACAAGGTTTTTTTTGTGTGCCGGGGTGGCCTTATAATTGAAAGATAACCAAGGAAATTACGATAGCCCCCGCCAAGTAAAATTTTTTTTTTTTTTTTTTTGAAAACTGAGATTTGTGCCTCAGTGTATAATTAAATTCTCTGAAGAGAAGTTCATTTAGGTTCAGCAGGAGGCTATCAGGAATGGAAATTCATTTATCGTAATCGTAGGGTAGCAGGAACTGCTTTGCAACAGCCGAACGCTTTTGGGCGATGTCAGAACAGATTTTATTTAAACCGGAACACACTTCGCCGCATGCTTGCGGCCAGGAGGTGGAGACAAATTTGTGGTCCAATCACAGGTGGATCACATGCTTAATTGGTGAGTAATGTCCAGGGTTCAGATGACAGATGTGAGATGTAGTCATTTTCATTTGATCATTTAGAGTGGGGGTAGGAGTCTTCAGTCTTTCCACTCTGTAACAAAGGGCAGAATAGCAGAGGTGATGAAAGGCGTTACTCAAACACTCCGTCAGCCATCCCATCCATGCGTACCGTAGCCCACCTGCTGTAGGGTGTTGCTGCACTAATTTAGGGTTAGAGATTAGCAAAAAAAAACACATAATGTTTTGCACATTAATGGAAAAGGATGTACTGCATTTTCGTAGAATCGATCATTACTGTATTCATCATTACATCATTGCATCGTTAATTACTGGGCCCTTTACCTCATTATCTGAGGACATGGTGCATGATTTTTGTACTGTGAGGCCCGTCTGGCACCGTACAGCCGTTACTGTGAAAGGTAGGAGAATAACATGAAAGTTGCTGAACATGCCGATGCGATTCTTCGGCTTAGATTGAAGACGAGCAGGTGCCCCTTAGCACATAACCCAGAAAGCAGACGGGGTGGGGGGCAGGAGTAGGAAGTAAACACAGCGTGACGAGGGAGAGAAGCCTGTTCATGAGCTGACCTCATTCGGCCCCTCTACACTTGACAGAGCTAATTTCGGGTGTTGACTGTAAGAAAACGAGGCGGCAGTTGTTAATGTTGATTTTCGGCAGACGTGCAAGTTAATTCCATCATTCAGGCTGCTGTATCCATGCCATATGTGGATGCAGGCCTTGCTCATGGACCCAAGAGTGATCTTGTCAGCGTTGGGCCCTTGATCAAGGTCCTTAATCCTGGAAAATTGCTCCGGGGTTGCGAATCAATGACAGACCCTACGCTAGGGGTCTCAAACTTAAATAACCTGGGAGGCACTGGCTAGGAGATCTTTGCTTCAGGCAGGCCATGTCAGCTTTTCTTGAGCTGAAAGAGAGACGTGTGTGTGTGTGTGTGTGTGTGTGTGTGTGTGGGGGGGGGGGGGGGGGGTGTGATACAATGACATAATATGGTTTTTTTATTCTCCATGGCAAAGGAAAGATCGATCTGCGGACCACATTGAATAATGAATTAAACACATACCCCTTCGCTTTCACTCCAGGCGTCACTCTGTGTGTCCCATAGGAGAATAACAGCAGAAGCTGGAAAACAAAAGATTTCCTACGTACCTGTACTTGTACAAGTGGCAGATGAAGTTGCATTATCGCAGTCCCATCTCAGCGGCATCCATAAAGAGTTCGGCCAGAAAATGAAGCACAGTTTAAGGATAATCAGCACTGAAAGCTTTTTTAGTGTTTACTTTTCATTGCAGAATTTAGTGGCCTGAACCATTTTCATTGATTTTATTTTCTGTACTGTTACAGCAGGGGGATGCATTTTACATTTTTATCATGTTTTAATATTCAGAGAATTTTCTCTATTTATATTCGCCTTATTGATATGACGGTCAGTTTATTTGTTTACTCGATTTATTCTCTGTTAAGCGATGACCTCTTAATGACTGGAAGATAAGTAGAAAAAAAAAGTAAACTAAAATTAAACATCTAAAGATGTCAGCCTGTCTATGACGCTGTATCATTATGGACTGTTTGCTGTGTAGCAGTGAGGTAGCTTGCAGGACATATGACTGAATAGGGTTTGTGCCGTTAACCACTTGAGAACGACTCGTCATACGGGACATTTTGTAAAGGAAGAAAATCTAGTTGGGGGGGGGAGGAGGCATATTTTTAAATGTCCATAAAACGGTGCTTTTAGATGAATCTGAGAAGTGTGCTTTTGGGGGGGGGGCAAATCCAGTTACACCCGTCACAGCGTGAGCTGCAGGACTCACTGGCCTCTCAGCCCGTGTTGGAGACGGTGTCACGTGTCTGGCATTCACAGCCGCCACTGCTCGGCTGGAGTTTGTCATCCGCTGGGCTGTGTGTGTGTGTGTGTGTGTGTTCACGCTTCTCCTGTACAGTAACTAACTCACTGGGGAAGAAGGCTCGTGTGGTCATCGGAGAAGATATGTCTCCTTGCCACATTCCCCGTGACTCAGAAATGGACTCCAGGGTGCAACTCTGGATGGAGTTTCCAAAGTGAAACTTCGGTCTTGGGTTTGTGTGCCTTGCAGAATAACTGCCTGCGAAGAGGATCAAAATTGTGCGCCTGATCCAGGAGTAGAAACTGAAACGAGCCGTGAACGGTAACATTATTACATCGCGTCGCGTCGCTATGCTCACTTTAGCATTTTAGCAACCAGATATTAGCGTGATATTGCACGGAGTAGGGGCTGACGTGGTCCGCAAACTGACATCATATCTCCTGTTACTAAAACGGTTCACCATTTTACTAATGGCCTCTTCAGCTACCCTTCCCCCTGCCCCCAAATATTAGGGTTAGTGAATTTCTCACAGAGCACTTGCCTGGAAATGAAGCACCCTCCTCAGCTATTGTATATATTTTAATTAGGAGCCATGGTGGTCTGCTGCCTTGACTTGTTTGGTCTTTCTGCAATCCAAACAGTTCCCTATTACCCTTCTTTTAAGTTGCCAGGATGATTGTAGTATATTTCGTAAAACTACCAATTGCTGCATACGTGCATCCATGTGATACCACAAAGTATTTTTTCATTTATAGTGCACTGAAAAGCCATCAGCTACCGTACCTCCTTGCTCTCTGTGAGTTGTAGCTAAGCTGCTGTTATTAATCACTAGACCTTGTGTTAGTAGTTTGCACGTTGATTTCTTTGTTGCGTTACCAAAACGTACCTTCCGGTGAGATCAAAAATAACCATAATCTGGTAAGTCTGTCATGGGTGTAGCAGTCTAACCAGGTTTTTCCTTAACTTTTATTTCTATTTATTTATTTTTACCCTCTGCAAGATCAGCCAGGTATCAGTGATATACTGAATATACTCAACCAGTCCTGGATGTAGTGGATCCACCATGGTCTCTGTTTTTAGTGACGTACTGTTGTGTGTGCGTGTTATAGGGCAGCCCCCAATGAAAGCAACTCTTGTCTGACTGACACCCACAATATGTTCGCCTTGTTCTTTATCACTAGCACAGACTCACTGTATACTTGCTTTAAAAGGCATGCATTAAACAAAAGTCTAGACACACCTACTGAAAATCATATGTTTTTCAACAAGATAACAACACTATAGCCACACCTCGGTAAGTATTATATTTTGAACGAGATGGAGCGCTGTGACAGATGACCCGGGCCCCACAATCCCCCTGACCTAAATCCTTTATGGCTGCTCTGGGATAAGTTGGATCGAAGAGTAAGAGAAAGGTAGCCAACTTGTGCCCAGAACTTGTGGAAACTCCTTCAGGACTGTTGGAGAAGCATTCCAGGTGGCGACATCTGGAAGCTGGTTGAAAGAATGCCAAGAGTCTGCAATGCTGTCATCAAAGCAAAAGGGGGTAATTTTGAAGAGTCTAAAATTTTCGAAAATTTTTAAATGTTGAACTCTTGGACGTAACAGTACTTGATGTGTTGCTTCATTGCCCCAAGGCCTTTTACTATAAAATGAATAGCATAGCTAAAATAGAGACAAATGTGTTAAAAGCAGGTGTGTCCAGACTTTTGACTGGTTCTGTATTTATCTTAGCAGTATGTCAGTAAGGAAATATTGATTCAATACTACCCTTGATTTTGAGCAACTCTGTATATAGTGATGCCAAATCATAATAGTGTAATTTGATCAATGATACCGTGGTTGGTGCATCGGGAGCAGAAATGACACGGAAACCCAGTGGTTAACACACTGTCCCTGGATGTGCTGCTTAACACTAGAAAGGTACCATAGGACACATCACATGCAGCGAATATTCAGTTGTATAGAGGGGTTGAAGTAAATTGCTACGGAACTTACTTGAGGTAAAGTTATTTGAAAGTAAATAATTGGTTTCTTTTCAGACAGAGGGTGAATTCTTGGAGTGTGGGTATTGAGCATGAAGAGGAGTAGTTTGGATTATCGAATGGGAACGCTCAGGTCATTATTGAGATAAGCACACTAATATGAAGCATTCTGTGGGGGTAGGGCCAAGCCCCTGCAGAGTTGAAAGGCTTACCTAAATGGGGGGGGGGGGGGTACTTTTCCTCAGTGTTTCCACAAAAGTTACACACAAGACACACAAACCCAGACCATTGAGTGATCTGATCCGTTACTCAATGGAAACATCAATAATGTAGCTGGGATATCTCATAAGGGGCTCGTAAATTGCCCGAAATCTGCCAAGGACCTGTCAAGGTAAGGAACTTCCCCAAAAAGACACACAATAGTACAATAAACACATTGAGGCAAAACACCTGATTTACATTGCTCAGAACAGAGCAGCTCTTTGAGAGCCTGGGCGGCTAACGCTAACATTGGCATTAACAGCACGCTGAGAGATGTTTCAGCTTGATCTGTCTGGGGTGTGCTGCCTTTCTGCCCTTGGACGTCATTTACCATCATACTATGAGCATGAGCTGCAAAATCAAGTATAATATATATTCTATATTACTTCAAATATGTAGTGCATTATCCAAAATTATTGGCGTTAATAAATTAGCATGCTTTACCAAATGAAGACAAGTTTGAATGTGTTCCCTTTGATACTGTGTAAACTGGTGTCTTCAAACACGCTTATAATCATCTGCACAGGGCCAGTTAACCATAGATATGGTCTCTTTTTTTGAGGGGGGGTGGGGTTTAGAAAGTTAGCTAAATTCCATTAGACTTAGAGTTCTGGTTTGGAAATGTACGTGGTTGACAAGCTGACCTTGGTTTCATTCTGGGGTTGGTACACCTACATTCCACGGCTGATTTCATCACCCCGTGTCAGTAAAATGTCTTAAAGCAGCCCGCTTCTCATCGTTATTCTTTTATATGCTGAATAATGTCTGCAATTTAACTTTACCTTTTAACCGCAGGAGCAGAACACTTAAAAATGTGAGATGCTATATGTGCTTGCTAATCTCAACAGCTCACTTTGCTTTTTGGTACCAGCCAAAAATCCGGAAAAACCTACTGAAAATCATTTGTTTTTCAACAAGATAACGACCCTATGCACGTCTCAAGGTCATGCAGTCATCTTGTGAACAAGGAAAGAGATGCAGTGTTGTGACCTGATCCCCCAACCTAAAACCTATCGAGCTGGGTTGGGATGAATTGGATTGAAGGGTAAGAGCAAGGTAGCCAACTTGTGCCCAGAATGTGTGGAAACTCCTTCAGCACTGTAAGAGAAGCATTCCAGGTGGCTACATCTAGAAGCTAGTTCAAAGAATGCCAACAGTCCGCAGTGCTGTCATCGAACCAGAGGACTGTTGAAGAGGCTAAAATTTGAGAATTTCGAGATGCTGAACACTTCCCTTGGGCATTGCAATTTTTGATATATATTACTTCATTGCCTCAAGGCCTTTTACTATAAGGTGAATAACATAGTTACAATACTGACAAATTCATTAAAAGCAGGTGTCTAGATTTTTGACTGGTACTGTGCGCAGGGTTTGATACAGACATTTTGACATGGAATTCAGTATTTGCTTTTTTTGAGTATCAATCTATCTGAAATGCAGCACAATACTTCACTGTTGATTTTTTTGGGGGCTTTGGATAAACAAACCATTGTACAGAGCTGATATAAAATAACAGTTGCTCTATATCAGCTTGGTTCTGTTTACTAATTCCAGAGAATCAATGCAGGGACCAATCAGTGCCTCAGTAATTATGACTTAATTCACGATAATGATCCAGGACTCACTAGTACTATGAATAAATTATTCACCTCTTATCTCACAGGAGACTGACCGATCACCCGATCTTTGCAGCTGAGGTTGTCACAGCCACATCCAAAGGTGTTTGCAAAAATATCGATCAAAACGGCAAAAACACACAAGCCAGCCTGTGAACCGTTTCCACGGTGCTGGCATATGACATCACATCTGCGGCTGTTTGTTTTTTCTGTGGCGGCGGCGAAAGAAGGCAAACATACGATTTGCGCTGGTGATGTGCGACTACAGGCCGGCCGCTAAACTCACCTTCCCTTCTGTGGGCGTGGACGTCCACTTGATCTTCACGTTTGCTTTTCGTAAGATCAACTGGACGGGGTATAATAAAAGTAACTTGTGGCTTCAGGTTTTCCACGGAAATGTGCACGCTTGTTTATTAAAGTTCGTGCAGCTGTTTGAACTCCTGCTTCCGACTCAGAGTTTCTATTTAAATGGAAGCTCAGTTGTCTCTGCAACCCTATTAAGAGAGACCTGCTCTTGGGTATCTGCGTTTTGCATTTACTTTCCTGTTTCTTTTGGAATTGCAGGTTTAAATGTGCAGCTATATTTATCGGCCATGAGCTACTATGTCTAAACACAACCTTTCTGAGCTGTATAGTGGAAAATTTAACCCTTTGGCTGAACATTTCAGATCTTTTTGCTGTGACGTCAAGGTAATGGAGTAAGAGTTTAGTTTTACATGCAGCTGCAAAGATTTAAATTATTTTTAAGAAGATCTGTGTATCGGATAACCTGGACAGGGTTAGGGACAGGTAGACGTTTGAGTTGAAAAGGTTTTACATTAATGAAGAAATATACTGTATCAGTCAAAGGTCTGGACACAACTGAAAATCATTGGTTTTTCAAGCAGGTAATGGCACTGTGAACACATCAAAGTTATGTAGTAAGTATTACCTTGTGAATAAGGAAAGAGATGGAGTGCTGTGACAGATAACCTGGCCCCCACAATCCCATGATCTAAACCCTATAGAGTTGGTTTGGGATGATTTGGATCGAAGAGTAAGAGCAAGGTAGCCAACTTGTATCCAGAACTTGTGGAAACTCTTTCAGGACTGTTGAAGCATTCCAGGGGGCTACATCTGGAATCTGGTTGAAAGAATGCCAAGAGTCTGCAATGCTGTCATCAAAGCAAAAGGGGGCTATTTTGAAGAGAAAATTTTGAAATGAAATTTAGAGATGAACACCTTTCTTAGTCATTGCAATATTTGATATGTATTACTTCACTGCCTAGAGGCTTTTAACAATAAATGAATAACGGAGTTAAAATAGACAGATGCATTAAATGCAGGTGTCTCCAGACTTTTCACTGGTACTAAATGCATATTAATGCGTTTTTCCGGATTGGAGCAATGAAAATGGAACTCATGGTGTTTGTCTGCCCTGTTTCTGTAGGACATCAAAATGACTGAAATAGGAAGTGATAGAGACTCTTCTACAGCTAACATGAGATCTGACATGAGGTTAGGTGAGGTGAGGTACATGTCCTATTCTTGGTTGAACACCAGTGTTTAGAAACTTTCGTCAAAACATTGTGGAAATCATTAGTTAGAAAAGGTCAATGTAACTTACCATAGCATAACGAAGTAAACACAATAATTTTTCTTCAGAAATGGAGAATATGAACTTTATATGAATATCACCTTATGCCAGAATTTCAAGACACTGTGCTGAGTGATTGTTGCGTTTATATTTAACACAAAAGCAACTTAATCTGCTGTTAAAGTAAGGGAACAATATTTATAATTAAACAAAGTATACTGGGCCAAAATTTAAGAGGTGGGTCACTATTTCAGATAAATTATGCTACCTGGACAGAATTTAAGGGGAAGTCTATTATTGTCTGTCTGTGTGTTTTGCGTCTTGTAATCTGATATATTTCAGAAGGGATAATTCTGTTTCTTACCTTAGACAGGATTCAGTTTCTGTTCAGGTCATTAAGAAACGCTGATTCATCTCAGTGATGCGTTTTAGTCTTCTGGGTGCATTTCGCCGTCTGCTGGACCGTATATCCTTACACTGTATATAAGGTAGGCTGGGAAAGACAGGTCTCTGACATGTAACCTAATCTTTCTGTTCAGAGAGCTCATTGAAGGATCAAAAAGCACCTTCGGGACATTTTGGGACATTTCAGGACACCCGTGTCAAACAACTTTGGGGTCCTGCTGCATGATGGGATTTATGTGACATGATTAACCAACCCTTTTAATCAGTTTTCAGGTTTAGGCATGAGGTTGGTTGATACTACAAGATTTAGATGCATCCTGAAAGTGACACAATAATTCAATGACCCAGTATAGGACCATTTGTCTTTATTAGAAAGTTTTTATTATTTTAAAAATTATTTTATAATTTTAATCCTTAGTTTCAGTTTTCGGGTCATGTTCACATTTGGGATCTGAGTGTACGTTTCTCACGGTATTCTCGAGACCTGTGGCACCCGCCTAAGTTGATCGTGAGCACCATTGTGGTGTATGGCGTACTGGCGTTTTCCGTGCAGATCAAAGCCCACGTTTCAGAAACACCCTCAGCCTCAATGCGCCCACCCCTCCCATTCCACATTGTGACATACCCCCTCTCCCATTACAATTCGGTCACTCTTCCGCCACATACATATCGATACCCCGTAAAGGAACGATCCGGAATCAGGATGGCCATGCAGCTCGAAGAGGCGGCCCCGTTTCCGTCCGTTGATCAGCTGTTTGTGTTTATCTGGCCTGACAGTACTGGCCACCTCTTCCTCCCCACTGCCCGTTTTAGATTCACATCAGGCCACCATTATTTCTGTTGCTCACGTAAATAGCAGGTTCGCGAAGAGGGGCACCTCTTATAACTACAGGAGCCGAACTTTGCTCGTAAACAGGAAGTTCCGAAACCTGTCGCTGAATGGTAACAGTCGTCTAATGGCGCTCAGTAGCCAAGACAAGCGCTGGGCGCTAACATGTCCTGCCTTGCTCGTTCCACGTGGACCTTCCCTCTAAGTGAACAGTGGATTTTAATACAGTATGTAGCTAAACCTCAGCACAGTGGAGTGACGGTACGCTTTGCTGAAAGTCCCAGACTGAAATATTGAGCCATTTCAATAACGTTCAAGGCCCAACTGCCGAAACTTTTGCCACATTATCATAATCGACCAAAAAAAAAAAAAATAATAATAATAATAATAATAATAATAATATATATATAAAATATACCCTGTTACCATTTAAGTCCAAAGCTTGATCATCCTTCCTTCTGGTTTCTCAGAAGTGGGCACTTTATTTTCGTGCCATTTCTAAGAAGCGGAAGAACACCGCGCAACTTGTTCAGAGCGTCGCACTGAGGCAGGAAATGCAATACAGAGAAATTAACAATGAACAATAAGTGCGGAGGGATTTGGGAGATTAAATGTCAGACCCAAATGGCTTTCACCAGTGATTTCATAAATTAATTTATTTAAGGCATAAAAAGAACACGCGATACCCACCCCTGAAAATGCTCAAAAGTGATATTATTCCTCTTCTGTTACAAGGTCAATTTCAGACCTTTTTTGTGTCTTATCCGAAACATAAACCGCACTAAACATATCAACTTAACATCCCTGTAAACAAAAGGTTTGTTTATGTAGTGCAATAAAACTGGTGTTTGAGATGGGAGGTAGGTAGGTCATCCTTGAGAGAACGACCACAATAAAGGGAAAGCTTTTCTTGAATGTATTACAATAATATTATAGGCCTACTCAAGTTTCGTATTATAGATGAGGAATGAATGCAGCGATTCTCTATAAATGCCGAAAGCGTTGACAAGAGATGACCTCTGCACCTCGTCACAATTAACAGTGTAAGTTTTTTGTCTCTTCTCAGCAATTGCGAATCGGTTGACTGTAATTACATACGTGCCGCCGTTCATTTCGTGGGCCTGGGTTCCATGAGAGAATCTACATTGAACAGAATATTTAAACACAGATAATAAAGCAAGATTTCCCCTTTATCCCCCCCCCCAAAAAAAAGATTATGATGAGAGAGATGATGTAATGTATTCAGCAATGGTGCACAAGAAATCTTATATTGACGGTACGTGTTGTAGTTATTACATCATAATGCATATAAGACCATTATTCTTAATGAATTTTATGGTTTCGGGTTAAAGGTAACGGAGACAAGCATTTCCTTTTGTATAGTGTTTGCAGGAAAGCTGGAAAATTAACAGGTGGATTAAGACGTCGATTTTTCATAGCAAATTACACATTTTAGTTTGCTTCTGTTTTCTTTTTCGGGGACATTTCCTCTTTAGAGTATTTGTCTTAAGGCTGGGTGAGATGTCAGCCCGCAAGAAATCTGTAGCTGCGGCACGTCAATCACTGGGGAAACCATACACCCTGCTTTTAAGATGCTGGAACTTTAATCACTTTTAATAGCGGTACCTTGACCTCACCATGCAAACCGTCAGCCAGCCCAGCTAAGCCGGAACAGCACTGTAATTTACTCCTGCATTCCAGCTGACACTGATTAACAGATGTTACTACAAAGGACACATATGTCCATGTAGCGCTTGGGCCCTGCAGCTGTGAGGAAAAATGACTTACATGAAATAATTGGTTTGTTTGTCTTACATCTGCAGGGCATCTATCCTTTGAAAGCTAGTCAGCGCCGGGTGCAGGTCACACGCAGGGGTAGGCCCGCAGGTCATGCCTTCATCCCGGGACCGAGGCGACATGTCAGTCACGGGCCGTCCAACGGGGAGAGCCGCACACCTTCGGAGAGGCCAGTGTCAGCAATAATTAGAGGTTTTCCAGAGTTGCAGTTGGAAGCGAGCCCCGGGTAACTTGTACAAATCTGTGACTGGAGATTAGCTGGAACACGACCGAACACGTTGAGAGAAAGCACTGTCTCTTAGATCACCTCTTAGCTATAACGCTAAAAAGCCTCAGTAGCTATGCTATGTTACCGTGCACACGCCACGGTTTCATTTATTTATTACTATTTTGTTGTATGGCCTGTACTTTTGTCTATCTTGTTTTTGTATACCTAAGACAAATCCTTAGTTCAAAGGGATTTCAAGAATAGTTTTTGAATTGTTATAAAAGCTCTTTGAACCTTCAGTTTCACTGCGGCTTTAAGTACCTGGACTTCTACCATTGTACGTGTCTGGGATGTCAAAGATTTGTGTTGAAATACTCTTCATCTTTTTTGTTTTAATTCACATTTGATCGGTTTAAAGGACAAGCCAGCTTCGCCGATCCAGGGAATCAGGAGTCAGAACTAATCCAATTATGCACGGCTTGTCTGTGGACAGTTTCTCTCTTGGTTCCGCACACATGGTGCCGACTTTTCTCACAGTACAGTTTCCCTGGCCTGCCTTAACCCCCAGTTCAGTAATTTCCAAAGAATCTAAGCTATTCAGCAGAACGTCATCAACAGCCACAGAGGCAATGCATGTTAGGAACTTGTCTTCCCCTGTGTGGGGATCAGGGTCATTAAAAACAGTCATACTGATTTTTACTGTCTCTGTAAATGAAGGTTTGACTTATCAGCCTGGCATATCCTCGGACGGCCACGTACAGGAAACTGTGATCAGCAGTCATACAGTGATTGGTCATTTGAAAGAGGAAGTGATGTAGGTATGGCTGGCAGTTGGTGCATATATACCTACTGAGGTGTCCTGCACAATGGAATATGACAGGGCAGGGATACAACTACATTGATTGTGCTTTTATTTTTGAAATTCAATTATTTAGAGTCTAAGTGTAGTTTAAAGAGTGTTTTTAAATTTTAAGAATTCTAGGTGTTTAGTGTGTTGTTCATATAAGAGCAAATCTCCTCATCATGAATTAATTTTACCTGCTTCTTGTAAAAATAAACTATACAAAACTAAAAATACAAGCAATTTACTCCACCTCTATTGCCACAGAGAATCTAAACCAAAAACCTATTATATAACTGAAAGTGTAAATATATACAATTACCTGCATTTCTTACCAATAATTTGATGCATTCACGGGATCCTAACTTACCGAGATTCACAGTGGCGTATTGTGTTAGAATTGTTTTCTTTGCACCTTTTCAGTGGAGCTGACAGTAGCTGTTCCAGGGAAAATCGCTCTTAGCAATCAGTGTTGACAGTTTCATTGTACTATTTTACGATACAGTTAAGCCGCTATACTTTAAATGAAGAATACCTATGTAATGTTTTCCCATCGGTAACCACTTCAAACGTTAATCGGCTGGACCTGCAAGAAAGGGCGCCATCAACTGCAGACGCTAAACGTGCATAAACAACACCGCTTCCGCTGGGTCCGCTATGCGAATCGTTTACTTTATATGCCAACTCCGTTTGGCAAGAAATAAAACATTTACCAGTCAAGAGACATTTCAACGTTTTCTTGGAAAAATCTAAATCGTATGAACATAACTTGGGCGGAAAAAGATATTTCTGAATTACACTTTATATAAAATAACAATATGCTACAACAATTAAAAGCAAAGTGTGACATGCGCCTTTCCCTTTTACTAGTTAATATTTGATAATATTTTTCCGCTGTCGCAGCTCGACTTTAACGTGTGAACAATGCACAACGGTGGTACAGTGACGGGCTGTTTATTTTACCCTCAGCTTCTCCAATTACTCTTCCGCGAAAATTAGGTCAAGGAAAAGTCATGTTTAAAGTAATTAACCCAGCAGACCTTGCAAGTGATGGTTACCTGACACTATTTAACCAGAATAAGGAGTGTGTTTTCTACCTCATTTCTTCACACAAAAACCCAGAGTCCCCTCTGTGAAGTATGTAAACTTTGAGCAAGATAAACGCGATGCTATGTTTGCTAACGCCCGACGATGTGTTAATCGTAATATTGCTATTGTGTTTTATGTTTAATTGATAAATTCTGGCTTGTTGCCGAAGAAAATAAATAATTTAATCAGATACAAGCAACTGCTGATCCAGCTATCTAATCTCTTGCTTTCTGTATGTATATTGGCCTTTGTAGGCCTACCTGCAAGTGTGTGTGTGGGTATGTATATGTATATAATTAGTATAATCAAAAACCAATTTGCACACCTGACACTTTGGAACAATTTGGTTGGCTCTTTGAAACCTTAAGTAATTTGTACCAGTTTTCTCTGATCCTAAATTCTGAACCCAACCATTATAAAAAAAAGAGACTCAAAGTCTTTTGTTTCTCCTTTTCCCACCTGAGCTGTAACTGAAAAAAAAAGTTGCAATTTAATTTCCTCAAACATGCAATTTGAAGTGTTTCAACAATCCATCATCCCATGAATCATTACTGTCCTTTAACTGGAGGCACGGGACGTTTATGGGGGCTACACAAACACGCCTTGTGCCCGGTCACCCTCGCTCGTAAAAGCGGGCGCTCCTGCTTTATTGAAACCATGTGTCCTCACTGTGCACTGAGCCACTTCGGCGTCTCCTGCTTAAGGGAAGGTTTCCATCAATCAGTATCCGATGGGACTCCCCCGGTGCAGCATGGAGGCGATCAAAACACGCGACCGTGATTAAAAACCGCTGTTTCACCGGTAAGCAGAGACGGGATGCTTGCCGTTTCCTGACACTGGAAACCAGCTGGCAGATATTGGCAAAAGCAAAACGGCAAGAACAGTCCATCGTTGTTGAAGAGCTGCTACAGCATGCTAAGAGAACGATCGAGCTTTTTTTTCCAAAAAGAAAAAAAAAAAAAACAGATCAAAGACTTTTCATCTGAAGAAAGGAAAGCATTACCTGTATATTTTGTACTCAATACTTTAATTGTTCTAAAATGTGGAGGGGGGGGGGGGGGTGTTTTCCAGAAAATGGCAGTGGATCTCCCCCTCAAGGATTCTGAACTTGGATTAAAATTTCAGAAAAGTGTCCACGGACATTTTGCAGAGGGGCAAGAATCGTCTTGCTGCTTCTGAGGGAGCGGTGTCTATTCAGCGGTAGGACACGGAGATGGTGAGCAGAGGTAGAACAAGGCGAGAAGTGAACGTGTCTCTCCAAGGCTGCCAAGGCCACCTATTAAACCGAGAGCCAGTCCACTGGTGGGATTAAAGACTCCTGCAAAGTGTCCAAACCCCCCTATTTAGCACTGCAGTATAATTTAAAAGCATTCCGCAATTTTTGATTAATTTGAAAACCTCATGGTAAATCCAGAACAGTGTTTTAAGTGAAATGCACTGTTGATGGATTTCCTCTAAACAAGTAGCTGGTAAAGAATCACTAGCTGGTAATCAGCCTTGAACATTGGGGTGATTTACAAATAATTCATATTCAGTGATAAGCGCAGCTGTTAAAAAGCAGGTCAGAGTCTAACATCTCTGTTGCATGGACCGTGGCTCCAGACTCAAGCATGAGAAGGGTGAAGCAGTTAGCATGAAAGTTAGGCTTGTTTCTGTGGGTTATAGTGTTGGCTAGAAGCCTAGTGAAAAAAAAGAACTGAGAATATTCTAGTACAAGGACTGGCAAATACTTTTACCAGCAAGGTTCACCAAAGTTGCCCTAAATAACATCCTGTTGGCAGAGATCTGCTGAAGACTTGACAATTAGGACTGGAAGCACACAGCTTAGACAGACCACCCTGAGGGGGGATAATCATTAGTTAATTGATTGACAACACCTCCTTCACCGATCTGTAGGAGCAGGTCAGTGCCAGGCACATCACATGGTCTCATGAGATCTCCGTGTCACTGCAGAGCAGGGAATCTTACCTGATTTGCGTCGGCTAAACTATTATTGAGAAAATTGTGGCTTTTCCTGTTTTATAGGACTCAAGACGCTTACTGTTACAGTATTTGATTGGATTGGTGTTTGTTACACATGCCACACCGTACTCTCAATCTACACAACACTGGCATTTGCGGTAGATTATTTTTACTGTTTGACAGTTATTCCTTTTATCTGTCCTGCGGGCCTCCAAGCTGCCTTTGCATGGACTCGGCCTGTGTGTTTCACTTTAAAGTACTTTTAACATAGGAACTTTCCGATGTGCTGAAAGGTAACGGACTGTTTTGATCCAGTTTTTATATGAACTCCATCTCAAACCTTTCTTGAACATACAGTAAAGTAAGGAAAGTGTAGATGAATTCAAGAACCTCCCTTTTGTCATTTATGATTGGTTAATGATGATAATGATGATGATGATGATGATAGCCCATAAAAAGTCTCCTCTCCTTCAGAAGCAAAAAATTCTCCTACTGCATGACCAACATTTTATAAAAATCAATAAAACATATCGTGCCCACCAAGGCCTCTTTTTTTGTTTTTTAAGTATTTCAAATAATTTAAGCAGAGGGCAAGTCCTGACAGATTTCATCCCTCCTGAAATAAAAAACCTTTTACAAGAAAAATGGATTTATTTTAATTTTTGGCTACAGAAAAAACATATCAGATTGCTTTGGCTAGGTTTATAGTTCTTTCAGCCATTAAAAAAGTAGTTTCAATAGTTTGTAAAAACAAATGTGAAGTATTGAAGATTTAAAATGAATAACGTGTTTTTTTTTTTTTTTATCCTGTTGTTATATTTTAACCTGAATACTATTTCAGCTGTGTCCTATAATTGAGAACCAAGTGTAACTGAACCCCAGTGTAAATTAATCACTATTTGATGCTTTTCAGCCCTGTGGTCATGGTCTCCTACCTGTTTAGTTTGTTTCCCAGTTTTGTGCCCTAATCTAGTGATGCATTAGTTTGACTGTAAAGAGAACGAAGCCCCTTACTGCACAATATTTGATAATAAGCCTTTTACTTGGTAGAAATATGCTCCTCTGTTGTTGCTAAATGCAAACACCCAGTTTTGTTGTATTCCTACACCCACTACCAGTGTTTACCGCCGCTCAAACCACACATTTGTGTGGGGCCCTCCGTGGTTTGAGGGCCCCCTGTTGGTCCCAAACAGTCACTGCACCAGGTGGATCCAAAGTTATTTTTTTTGTGGTGCCCCATAAACAACAACCCCCCCTCCCCTGCCCGCCTATATCTAATGTCTTTGATCTTGATTGGAGAGTAAGTTTTTTGAAAACATGCAAGTCACAAGCAAAGAGCTCATTTTCTTGCTTTGGCAAGGAGAGGATGCAGGCATATTTAGCCGAGTCTGTAATTTTACCAGGTCAGTAAAACGACGGCTGAGGTAGGTGATAACACGGGCGTGGTGAATAAATCAAACTTGCACTGCAGCGGTCACTGATAGGAGTCTGTGTTGCAGCCTGCTCTCGAAACAGGGAAGATGCTCTGATAAAATAATTGTAATTATGATCGCGATCGTCACGGCACGCTTTTGAAGATGCACTTTGCTGTCGCGGCCTCTTTAAAGGTGTGCAGAATGAGAGAATCATCCGCGTGTCAGCCGAGGGAACGGTGAGCAGCCCGGACTTCCCCCAGACGTACCCCCGCAACCGCATTCTCGTCTGGAGGCTCGTCGCTGCGAGTGAGAACATGCGGATACAACTGGCGTTCGACGAGAGATTTGGCCTCGAGGAGACCGAAGACGGGATATGCAAGTAAGCGGGATTTCGGCGAGTGCTCGAGTCCAGGCTCAAGGAAAGCGGATGGGCTGACTTGTGGCCTGGGCTGGTTCACTCTCCTATGCTTATACATGTCTTAAGCATGTGCCACTTTTTACCCATAATGCCTCAAACGCAAGGGCATCATTTCCTGGCAGTATACAGAACTGACGCCACGCAGGTGTCCCCCGGCCTCCCCGTGTTTCAAACCGACACCCTCCTGTTGTCCGCCATCTGATGGTTATACGACGCATGAGAATCACAGCCCCCACCCCGTTCACCTCCTCCTCCCGAGCATCACAGCACCGTGTAATTATAACATGCTCTACCTGCCTGGAGTAGTGAACACCCGCAATGAATGGGATCTCTGTGGCGTCTCGGGCCGAGAGCCCGAATGTCCTTCACGAGGACGGCGGGTGCGCAGAGGGGGCAGTGATGATCGACGATTGTCTGGCAAGACCAGCACCATGCAGTGCTACTCTGCTCATTTATAAAGCCACACTGGCGGTACAACCATGGCGAGCACTCAGACCCACAGCTCTCAAAGACATCATAAACCCTCAGATCCCCTGAACCCCAGAGCCATACTGAACTCTGTCCCTGGAGTCACATTGAACAGTGACCCCACAGCCATAATGAACTCTGACCTCACAGAGTCATGATGAATCCTATGACAACAGAGACATTTTGATCTCTGACCTCAGAGTCATCTTAAATACTAAAACCTTAGAGCCATATTGAATATTTTGCCTTCAGACCGTATTGGGTATTCTGACCCCCTAGAAGTTTGACCCCAGAGTATGTTGAATACTCTGTTGAATTGCTGTACTGTGGTTTTGCTTTAGAGTACAGTCATAAATAGCCATAGAGCTGTTTAATGTTACCTTATCGCAAGGCAGACTTTACTGCAGGTTACTGAGTCATTGCAGAAAATGTCAAGATACCTAGGTCACTGCATTTTTCGCAACATCTGTAGAGAGATAGCCCTAAATGAGTATAATGCTTTAAGAGCTGTCGGTACGTGCATGCTGGGAATTTTAAGCTAAGTATACCTCCAAGTAGTCTGTAAAAAGCCTTTTTCTGTTTGACAGGCACAATCACTGAACTCTCTGTATAGAATCCTTGAATTTCTTCTTCTTAGGTTAATATAACAGAAAAGAACCTGAATGTTAATATCGTCCAGAATGTAATGCTCCTTCAGAATTGTATTGTGTACTGTCGATGTGCTGTGTGCCATCATTAACTTTGTATTATATTGCTATATAGGATGTGGAATATATTGCTATTCCAGCTATTCAAATCACACTCACCGTTCCCTGTTTATTAAGCTTCCTCACTCTACCAGACATACAGAGGAAGGATGAGATTTAATCCATCTTGTCCTTGATCACAAAGGACTGAGCCGTGACCCTCACACTGTCCAGCCTACGGTCACAGTATCTCCTTTGATATAAATCGGTTAGTTATTTATTGCTGCTACAGGAAATGGAAAAGCGCATTTAGATTGAGCTCAACGCACCTAAGCAGAACTGAGTGATTCTCATTCTCTTCATACTGCTTTGCACACCTAGGATGTGACCGTAACAGCTGGTGAACACGGGTACAGACACCTAGGATGTGACCGTAACAGCTGGTGAACACAGGTACAAACACCTAGGAAGTGACCATAA